>ML854056.1:13357-29195 GCA_009831015.1 Picea engelmannii
ATATCGTCAATAAAAACCAGTACAAATTTGTCTAGGAATTTGCTGAGCACATTGTTCATCAAGCACATAAAAGTGGCAGGGGCATTGGTCAATCCAAATGGTACTACTACAAACTCATAGTGACCATATCTCGTCCTGAAGGTGGTTTTGTGGATGTTTTCACCCTTGATTCGGACTTGATGGTATCCAAATCTCAAGTCAATCTTTGAGAAGATGGAAGCACATCCCAATTGATCATACAGGTCATCGATCTGGGGTAAGGGGTACTTGTTCTTTATGGTTACCTTATTGAGTTGTCTATAATCTATGCACAGTCGGAGGGTACCATCTTTCTTTTTCACAAACAGGACTGGTGCTCCCCATGGAGACACGTTGGGCCGAATATAGCATCTGTCCATCATTTCTTTTAGTTGTAATTTAAGCTCAACTAGCTCGGGTGTGCTCATCCTGTAGGGTGTCCTAGACACTGGCACTGCTCCTGGTGCAAGTTCTATCGAGAAGTCAATGTCCCTTCTCGGAGGTAAACCCGGTACCTCTTCCGGAAATACATCCCTATATTCTCTTAGTGTGGGGTGGTCTTCAAGGCTTGGTTTGTCATCTTCAACTAATTCCAACACATGTGTCACATATAGTGGACATCCATTTCTGCAATACTTTCTCATTTGAAGGGTTGATATTCGTCTCACCGAGATAGGTTTTTGGATCCCTTGAAGGGTTATCCTTTTTCCTTCTTCACTTACACATTCTAAGGTTTTATGGTAACAGTCTAGTCTGGCTTTATATGTGGCTAGTCAGTCCATACTAATCAACAGGTCATATGATCCTAGGGGTAATATGTTAACGGTTGCTTGGGTGGGGAATTCACCCATAGTGAATTGGCAAGATGGTACAACCTCCATTACCTTTCTTTTGGTGTTGGTGGCTAACTGTACCAACCATGGCTTGGAGTGTTTATGTGGCTGTAATTTACACTTATCAACAGCCTTAGGGGCTATATAAATCAAATTTGAACCAGGGTCAATTATAATAGACACTAGATGGTTGATGATCATACCTTCCATCTCCACCACTGAAGCTTGGTGGTCAGCTTGTTTATTATCCAAGGCTGCATAAATTTGTGGCACTCTCCTGGCCACATCATTGACGGTGGTAGCTTCTTGAACATTGTAAATTCTCCAATTGTTCTGTTGTCGGTGCGGGCAGTCCCTCAGTAGATGTTCTTCTCCACAACCCCAACATTTCAAGGGTTCTTCCTTCAGGTTATCAATCTCTCCTGGGGTAGATCCAAAAGGTTTATTCCCGCTCTGGGAGGGAAAATTCTGCTATTGTACACTTCAGGTTGGGAAGCTCATCCTTGAGTCCTTTTTATAGTTTTTAAATCTTGGGGATTTAAACCCCTTTTTCTGGAATCCCGAACTACTCTTTTGCTTCCAGCCTTCACGAGGTTTTGTCTGATGCCCAAGCTGTTCATAACAATATCTTGTCTTTCAGATAGTATCTTCTAGGGTATTTGGCTCGTCGAACTCAATCCTGTTTTGATAGTCCTTAGGTAGTCCACTGATGAATCGTTGCACCTTTGCCTTTTCTTCTTTTATATAGGGTACGTACCTCAGCAATTCGAGGAATCTGCTAACATATTCCTCTATGGTGCATTTCCTCAGCTTGAGTTCATAGAATTCTTTAGTCTTTTCGTCGAAATACTTTTCCGACAAATACTTCTTCCTGGAGTATTTCTCAAATTGTTTCCAAGATAAGTCTTCTTCGTGAATCCCTTTTACATTCTTAAGGTCTTCCCACCAAATGGAAGCCTTCCCATTCAGGTTGAAAGTGGCTACTCAGGCCTTCAAATTTTTCGACAAGTCATGGACTCTGAAATACTTTTTTTAGTCCAAGCAGCCAGGCCTCCGCTTCCTCTCCCTTCTTTATTTCACTGTCGAAAGAGGGTGGTTTGGCCTTCTTGAATTCTTCGAGATTATGATTTTTGGAATGATTTCGCTTCTTCCGTTTTCTTTGGGAATAAGAACTAGTTATGTTACTAGAAGATCCCTCTGAGTCGCTAGTTTCCTTTCCAGAGGAATCGTTCGATGCTTGTCCCTTATCTCTAGGGTGAACCTTTCTCGAGGTGCTCCTCCCAGTGTGGCCACTTAAAGGACCACGTTTTCGTATCCCAGGTGGGCTTCGACTTCTCTTTGTCTGTCGTTGGTCCGCGTGACTGGTGTCAGTTCCATGTTGCAATTGTCTTTGTATGTCGGATAAGCTCTGCAACAAGACTGCATTAATTTATGTTTGCTTCTCTTGCTCTTTTGTCAACCTCTCGTTATCTACCTTGCAGCTTTGTAGTTCATCCATGAGGCTTCTCACAGTCTTAGCTAGATCTGGAGGGGTCTCTACCGCTCTCCTTTCATCAGACTCTTCGTCTTTATTGTGGGAGCCATCCCCCACTTCATGGTGCATCACCATTCTATGCGTCTGCAGTTTCCCGCGGTTGATCGTCCGCTTGTTGTGCAGGAAAAAAAACACTTGTTGTTAGTCAACATTATATTCATTCACAATCAGCGCATAATTCATATATATATATATATTTTTCGAATCCATACACACAATAGGAAATTTTCATTCTTAACTTCGGCTTTTGATAAAGGGGGTTAAGGTAGAGGGTTACTTCTTTTAAGAGTACTTCCCATGGAGTTTTTGCACAACTCGTTCATGAGCCCAAGCAGGCCAAGTGTTGTAACCATGCTCGGATACCAATTTGTCACACACCCACTACGACGAATAAGATTTTCTTTTTTTTTTCTTAACGTCTTTTCTTCGAGGAACAGAATCCCCGAATTACTATGGGGCCTAGCACAGACCTTCCCTTCCCTTATCCTCCCCCATGTGATTGTTGGCTATGACCATAGACATTACCAAATAGGTGCTTCTGGATTTCGCGATTTGGGGAATTGCGATGCAAGCGTTCCCCTGTTCTTTGTCTTTCGAAATGTCGAAACCCAAAAGGGTCTAACAGATCCTTAGCTCCTCCCTTGGGTCGCTTTTCATACGACCAGTCCTATGG
Source organism: Picea engelmannii (assembly GCA_009831015.1). Taxonomy (NCBI): domain Eukaryota; kingdom Viridiplantae; phylum Streptophyta; class Pinopsida; order Pinales; family Pinaceae; genus Picea; species Picea engelmannii. The sequence goes on from ML854056.1 coordinate 16,416, forward strand.
CCTGGTGTTGGTCCTCTAAATGCTTTCGGGGTTTCGTGATTCAGGAAATCACGATGCAAGCATTCCTCCTTTCCCTTTCGAATCCTCGGAACCCAAAAGCTCGGTATCATGCGGATCTATGGTCCAGATCGTCGACATGATCAACAGCCTGGATTAAATCTTGACATTCTACCTTTCAGGATTTTGGCAGGGTCTTCACTCCTATTTCCCCGATCTTCAGAACCCTGGTGGCATTAGATCTTCGCCACGTGTCCCTACAAACGAATGGTCCATATTCTTTCGGGACTCCTCCTTCCTGCCACAAGACCCTGTCCGGTGACCTAGGGCTCATCCATAGAGTGCGTCGGGATTTCACGACTTGCGAAAACGAAGGGTCTTACCCTTGGGTTTCCCGGGTGTCGAAACGCCGAAACCCATTCACGCTTAAACCGATTCGGGATTTCGCGACTGGTGAATATGAGGGAACTTTCCCTTGGGTTTCCCGGGTGTTTAAATGCTGAAACCCATTCACTCTTAAGTCGATTCGGGATTTTGCATATCGAGATTTCGCGACTGGTGAATACGAGGGAACTTGCCCTTGGGTTTCCTGGGTGTTGAAACGTCGAAACACCGGAAACCCATTCACTCTAAAACTGATTCGGGGTTTCGCATACCGGGATTTCATGACTGGCGAAGACGAGGGAACTTGCCCTTGGGTTTCCCGGGTGCCGAAATGCCAAAAACCCATTCATGCTTAAGTCGATTCGGGATTTCGCATACCGGAATTTCGCGACTGGCGAATACGAAGGGTCTTGCCCTTGGGTTTCCTAGGTGTCGAAACGCCGAAAACCTGAGGGAACCACTCTCTCTTATACAAGGTTTCTATACTTAGATCACAAAATCCTTCAACGGGTTCTTGGGTAATTATCCCCAGGCTTGGTAACCTGACTGAAAGGCCTTCCAAAATTACCGAGCTATGAACTCTGTGACAGGGGTGAAGTAAGCTCGTATGTTTACTAAAATGGTAGTCCTTTCAAGGAACTCACTCCGGCTCTGGAATGCGAGGGAACTTCCCGGAACGAGGTGCCTTCGGGAAATCAAACCAGGGCATAACGTGAGTCAAGTAAATGGGACAAATCTCAAGGGAATGGACTCGTAATCTGAACTTATCATTCCATACATAAACTGATTATGGTCATATAAGTATAAGCATGCATCCATTATTTCTGATCAAAACACTAGGAAAACACTTCTATACAGAAATCATTTATGAGTGTACAAACATGAGCATGCGTCTATTATATCCAATTCAAGATATGAGATATAAACACTTATCAGAAAAACACCAGGTGTGACACAACTACTGAGAGGGGTGCTCGTTTCCACCCAACCGTAGGCTCAGTGACTCCAAACGGATTTACCACTAGCCACCCCCGAGCTAGACCACGATGCTCGAGATTCAGTCTCCTACTTCCGGCTCAACGAAAGTCAAGGACGAAGGTTACTCTCCTTCTCCTATGTTCAGAACTCCCAGTATTTCTCGAGTTTCTCTCGGTTCTCTTCCATGACCTCTATTACACGTGCTCTTCCCTCTTTTTCCTCCCCTTTCCACACTTCCTCTCTTGCCTTTTTCTATGCAAGATTGTGTGTGGCGCGAATTTCCCCATCCGTGGTCAAGTCTGGGGGCTGTTATGGATGGGCGGTTCACCCCCATCCCCTCATTAACTCTTGAGGAGCCTCACCACCTACCTATCTGACAGGAAATCCATTCTAGGGTTAGAGAGCTGCTTTGATCTTTGAGCAAGTAAAAACCAGTACAGTACTGGCCCGGTGGAAGTTAGTGCAACCATTCCAGGTCCCTTCCACCACATCTCATTAGCCATCGTGGTCTCTTTTAGCACATTCCCCTCCCAGCAGTCATGCAACACATAATCATAACATAATTTACATTCATCGACCTTCTATACAAAGGTCCGTCAAATCAAACATTCACATATTTTGTGTTTGCCATATTTCTTGGCCAATACAGTTATTTTTACAAACTAGGGGAAACAGGGTGTCACAGACGCCCTCCCAAAAATCCAAATTGTTCCTCTGATAAGAATCTTGATAATATTGGTTTAATCTTGTTTTCTATCACCTTTGATATAACCTTGTATATAAGGTTGCATAATGAAATAGGCCTGCAATCCCCAAAATGTTGAGGCTTATTGCTTTTGGGGATCATAGCAATAAAACTTGAGTTTATGCTACCTGTAATGTGCCCACTAGTCTGGGTCTCCTCCACCAAGTCCAAAATTTCTTCGCCCATAATCTCAAAGAAATGAAGATACAGTTCCATCGACCATCCATTGGGCCTGGGGCTCTTTTCTTTTTTGAATAACTTTAGGATAGCTTCCAGTTTTGCAAGAGTAACATGCTTATATAATTCCTCTGCTTCATTTATTTCTAACATTTTAGGATACTGATTTTCCACTCGAACATGTTCTTCAATAATATCATTTATAGAATGCTTGAAGAAATTATTGAAATATTTAGCTGCCTTATCCACTATAGCCTTCTGTTCTTTGTGAATTGTCCCTGAATTATCAGCAATCTCCCAAATAAATTTTCTATTTCTCCTTTGATTGGAAAATTGGTGAAAGAATTTATTATTTTGATCACCACTTTTTACCCATATAGCCCAACTCCTAATCCTCCAAAGGTCTTCTTGCGCTTTCAAAAATTTATTTCTCTCAGTTTCTAAAATAATGAGATTTGTTTCAACCTCCCGAGAATGATTTCCACCCACGATGCTCTATAAAATCATTTTGATGTTCTCTTCCAGATTTTCCAAAGCCGATGTGTCCCGAGCCTTTTTATCTTTTGCCCATCTTTTTTTTACAAATTTTAGATCCTTTAATTTCCAAATAAAACGCCTCTAGCAGTCACCTTCCTATCGATATTTCTGATCTTTCCACAGCTTTATAACCATTTCATTATAATATTTTTCCAGTAACCACTGAGCATGAAATTTGAAAGGGCAAGCTTTATGAGTGATGAAATTCTCCAATTGTAAAAATATAGGGGCATGATCTGATACAAAAGGATATTCAACCCATGCTCTATGGAGTCTAACCTCCATAATAAATTCCTCTGAAACCAGAAACCTATCCAAACTCTTGGTGATTGCCTCAGAACCCGCGCGTCCATTACGCCAAGTTGGGATGATTTTATCAGGTTTCACATCAATAAGTTTGTGGGCTTGGAAGAGAGTGTTGAAAAAACTTGATAGGTGGCCCGATGTTGCTAAACCTCCCCAAATATCGTTGGTCGATAATGTAATATTTAAATCTCCCGCAACCACCAAGTTTCTTATTGAAAACAGACCATTGTTTGCAAGAGTAATCCAAAAAAAAATTCACTCCAAGCATGGACCATATACATTCAAAAGGTTGATATTCCTTTTAGTAGCTATAATAGAACCTGACAACAGAATCCCACCATGAGTTAGAAACGGACACAAATTAAAAAGTAGAGGGTCCCTTGATACAATGAGTCCTCCCGAAGAACCCACAAACATCACTGCACACGATACCCAAGTAGGACCAAAATTATTCATGAAAGCCCGAGGTTTCTATTCATGTACCAAAGTCTCATGAATGAATACAATGTTAGGGTGTGTATTTTCCAAATCTGAATGAGGCAAGCTTTAGGGTGTCGCCTACCCCTCTAAGATTTAAAGACATGTAAATCATCACTTTGCCCTAAAAAGGGCTTTCACTGCTCTAAATGCCCCACTGTCAGATGTGGATGGATCCACCACAGAGGATGATATAACTGTTGACTGTAACTTTTTTCTAGAACTTCTCGTTTTTACGGGAGAATACTCAATCCCGAGACCACGAGACCATGCATATGCCTTTGTAGGTTCCACCTCAGGGAGACTCTCCTCATCTAGATCCCCAATGAATCTGGTAGGATCCACCACCCTATTACCAAAGAATGTCTGTAGAGGAGTCGGGTCGCTATTGTCCCGCAAGTAAGGGATGAGTGAGTCTAGTACTACGGATAGAAAAGAATCACCCTCCTCCGATTCTTGATACCTCGGGAGCAATTGCCTCTCAACCAATGTGGTAGAAACCCCATGAACAACTTCAATGAAAGTAGGGGAAGGGGTTAATGCAGTAACCCCTGTTGGTTCAGAACTATTACAAAAAGTGACTGAAGTTGTAAGTTGGTCTTGATTTAATAAAGGATGACTGGCTAGAGTGGTCGATGATCCCAACCTAACAGGTTCAGGTATAGAAGAAAGGTGAGGGCTCAAATTTCTACTAACTGGTAACCCGACATCACCCCCTGAATCGTCTTTTCCCACAGGAGGAGGGGGCGATAAAACCGAGGAAGAATCTAACATTTCTTTTTTCAATAAAGTTAATGAATTATACAGAGCTGGACATAACATGGATAACTTGCCCGAGAAAGTATCATAACACTCCAGTGAAGGGGTTGAATCCTTCTCTGAGAAACCATAGTCAAAGCCATTAGAATTTACTTTGTCTTCTAGTTCCACCAGGTCCCTGTGAAGAGTCGTATTTTCCAAAATTTCTTCTTCCACGTGACCCTTACAGGATTTTCTTAGATGGCTTGTCTTATGACAATAACTGCACCGAAACGATATCCCGAGGTAGTCCAACCTATGGACTATTCTACGACCTCTCCAGTCGATTTCCATAAGTTCAAGCAACCCTTTGTGTATATCTATCTCCACAAGTATCTTCCCCATCTTCCTAGAGGGTGCCGACATAATAGATTCATCTAAAGAGACAAATGAACCCAGGGAGTTACCTATTGCCTCCATGGCCACCGCATTCCACAAATGTAAGGGTAGTCCAGGGAGAAATACCCAAAGGTGGAGCATCTGGAATGATTATGTATCTGGATTAAAAGCCAACCTCCATCTTTTAATCATCATACTACTCCTACCCACCATCCATCTCTTTGCTAACAACCTCGCAGAGTCTTCTGGAGATCTACAAATAAAACAATACCAACCCTTTGTCAGGTATTTTATCTCAGGGGAGTATCCTAACTCCCTTTTCCAGTTATGATCAACCCACTTCGGTATAGATTCATTACACAAATATATGTACAACAATCTACCGACCAGTCCACAGAGTGCCAATGAGCAGGTCTTGGCCAAACCTACATCCGAGCCAAGATTTTATGAACCGCCTTCTTCACTTTCCACAGTCTACGACTGTATCCTGGTACCTCAGAACCCTTACCACTTTCCTTTAAACCATTATAACTGTGTTCTATCTTATCCTTTGTCCCCTGGATCAGAGAACCAGAGCAATGCATGGTCGATTCAGGAAAACTAGCAGTCGGATGCAAGCATTCTGCAAAGGAGAAAGTATGGTTTGTGCTAAGGGAAGTATGCGTTAATGGTGGTTGTTGAGCTAGTTTTGAAGAGGTGTTTAATGTTACAGTACGTAACCCAGCCGAATCCACCTGATCGAAAAGACCTGCGTCCTTCCACACTAACTCGTCTGCCACATCCATCAGATTGTTGATGTTTTCTTCGACAAGTGGAGGAATTTTAGTCACCATGACCAACCACCTGGGCTCCACTCCAGTCAATTCCCAGTAGAGTTAAAGCGCTTTAGGACAAAATGCCAGAGCAATCTGAAAAACAAGAAAGCAGGAGTAAATGTATAATAATCCCACCTCCAGCGAAACTAAAACCAAGGTAAAAAGCTTGCCTCACGAGACCCAAAGTCCAGTTCCCAAAAATAGAGGAATGAACATTCTTTCTCTAGGAATCAATCCAGAAGAAAAACTAGGACTAAATCCTAACCAAAAAGATTCTCCAAAAGACTACGAAAAAACTAGAAAAACCATAACATCCTAGGGGCTCAGATAACTATTCCTGTACCATCGAATACAGCTACCCGCCATGGCCGCCCAAGCCTGAGTTTTTCAGTCGACACCACATCTCATTTTGACCAAATAAATCATGGGACTTACAAAGTAGAATTTGACTTAAAGATTGGGACATAAAAGATTACACATAGTGACATAAAAAAATATGCATGACTTAGCTAAGAACCAAAACTATGATGTGAAACAAGAAGATGAAAACAACTAGAAAAATGGAGAGATTATGTAAAATATGTGAAAATTGTGAAGTTAAAATAGAATAACACTTCCTTCTTCGTTCTAAGGATGCACTAGAAATTGAACATCTACATTTAAAAAATAAAAAATAAAGACCACTAAAACACTTGCACAAAAATATAAGTTAACAAGAAAATAATTATTAAAAAAGATTAACATAATAATCAATATCCATCACTAAATCATAATTTTATAATAATTATTATTACTTCATCTATATAAACATTATTATTAACACCCATCACTAAATCATAATTTTATAATAATTTTACATTACTACTTCTTCTATATACACATTCTTATTTTGGAAATAAGATGGAGGGTGCACGATTGAAGGGTGGAAATACAAATTGAAGGGTGGAAATACATCCCATAGTCATATCTTCTTTTAATCTACACCATCCACTATTAATTCCAATATGTTAATTATATACATAATTTTTCATTTGCTATTTTTTAACATTCAATATATATATATATCAAGTAAATTGTAATAACAATATTTTTTTTTACAACTTATAATTAGGTGAACATTTTAATTAAAAAATTAATATGTCTTTATGAGCACATTTACTCAAAATTGGACGAGAAATTGTTAGATTCACAGATTTGAGTGACTATTTCTGTATAATCCAAGTACCCTAAGAGCTAATGAATGCAAAAATGAATTTTAAATGATCGAAATCAAAACTGCTTTCGTGCAAGTCATTCCAATCTCTGCCCCTGACTATAAAAAATTAAAATACTTTTCAGAAAAAATAAAAATATCAGATTGATTCTGAATTTTTAAATTGTGAAGCATTCGAACCTCATTATTTTGATCTCATTGATCTCTATTAAAATAAACTCTTTCTCAGATTTGAGTGACTATTTCAATATAATCCAAGTACCCCAAAAAATTTCAGCATGACCAATCCATTTATAAATGCAAAAATAAATTTTAAACAACAAAAAATAATGATTTCCTGTAAATTTATATCACAATTAAACAACCCAAACATAAATGATCAAAATCAAAACTACTTTCATGAACGTCATTCGAATGTCTGCCCGACTTCATTCGAACCTCTGCCCGACTGGCCCCCGACTATAAAAAATTAAAATACTTTTTTCGTCCCCAGATCTACTTACGGTCTAATGGACAGTTAAGAAAAAATAGAGGTTGATTCCGAATTTTTAAATTGTGAAGGGTTCGAACCTTATTATTTTGATCCCATTGATCTCTGTTAAGATAAACCCTTTCAGTAGTCTTTCCATATCCAAAGAATTCAGTAACATAAATTTCGCTGTTTGAACAAACAAGGATGAGCATAGTAGTGTTGGATGGCAGTACAGTTCGAGAATTTGTTGAAGACAAAGAGGCTTTCAACAAAACAATGGATGAGAAGTTCGTGGAGCTGGACGCGAACAAAGACGGGGTCCTGTGCCGCTCTGAGCTCCGGAAGGCCTTAGAGAGCCTCCGCTTGATGGAGTCCGAAATGGGCATGGAAGTCAGCAGCACCCCGCAAGAGCTCAACGCCCTTTACGACTCTGTCTTTGATGGATTTGACACTGACCACAACAACAACGTCGACCTCAACGAGTTCAGATCTGAGATGAAGAACATCATGCTCGCCATTGCCGATGGCCTCGGTGCCGCCCCAATTCAGCTCCTCCTCGAGGAGGGCAGCCTGCTCAAGGACGCTGTTGAGTTCGAATCTGCCAAAACCCACTGATTGTATATGTTGTAAAGTCCTTCGCAGTAAATAAATTAGGGTTTGGAATCCCTACCTAGGGTTTGTTCTACGGTTTGTTCTTGCAGTAAGCCTGCGAACCATGTTGGATTTCTTTGGATGCTGATAATTTTATGTACTGTACTTTTATGACCTATAGTCCTATGCGGTAACGAAGGATATTAAATAACTAGAATGGGGTTTCAGCGAGGGTTAGTTATAAGTTGCAGTAGTTCTGCTGATATCTGTATTATAATTAAATGAGTTTGATCAAGCCGTTTCTTTATCGATTGCAATTTTAGCAATGGACCATTTGCTTGGCTTTAGTCCATCTGCCTATCTTATTGATTTTTCCTCATCCCTTGCTCCTTTGTTGTCCTTCATAGTTTAAGAGTTTTCGATATGTAGTAATCTATTGATCTGTCTAAGTGTGATCTGGACTTCGAGCTGAAGATCATCATCCATGGAGGTTAAACTGCTGATTAGATTTCATACACTGTTTTTTCAATCAAAGGGTGCTCTTACTGTACTGAAAGTCTGCTCTTGCTCATACTTTCTTTGGAGCTGAAGATCAATACCCCTCAGCCATGGATCTTCAGGTACTTTTCAGTTTGTTGGTTTTGGGATCTTTTAAACTATTTTCATTGTTGATGATGGGCCCTGTTTACTTTATCAATGCTTCTTAGCGTCCCCTTTTTCCGCAGAGCCTCTGAATATTTTACCCTTGAAGTAGCTGCTCTGAGGTCCATTTACCCCTGATTGGTTTGATTTGTATCTTGGCTCTGCAGAATAAAAAATATACATGATTTATATCAGTAGAGCCATGAGCTTAGCCTCTCATGCATGCACTTATAGATGCTCTAGTGTTGTTATCTTGTAGATGTGTTTATGATACTGGAGCTTAGTAACATACTATAAATTGTGGGCTGACGAAATGTAATGATTGAAAATTTTTAAGTGGTCAGTGCAGACATCTTAAGCCAGATACCCTAAGCCACGGTGAGGACAAGGATGCCTAACAAACACTCAGTTAAGTTTTTTCGGGCAACCCTAAGCTTTGCCAACTCAAATTCAAAATCAATTTACAGATAGCAACTCTGGTTGGTATTAGAGAGGCCTTTCAGTTAGACTGATACACATATGAGTCACTATTCCACAGAATTGGCAAAATGGACTTAGTCTTTCAACAAATGCTGTAGGATTCACTCTATGGTGCTCACACAGGGACTAATTTTCTGATAAGTTCCGGAAAAGCACTGTTTTCTTATACTGTTTCACTGTAGCTACCTTAAAAGTTTTCTGAGAGTTCCGGAGAACTTATGTCCAGTATTGGTCGTTTGCCCATCAATATCTAAAAAGTGAATATCAATAATGAAACAAAACAACTCTGGTTGGTATTAGAGAGGCCTTTCAGTTAGACTGATACACATATGAGTCACTATTCCACAGAATTGGCAAAATGGACCTAGTCTTTCAACAAATGCTGTAGGATTCACTCTATGGTGCTCACACAGGGCTTATTTTTCTGATAAGTTCCGGAAAAGCACTGTTTTCTTATACTGTTTCACTGTAGCTACCTTAAAAGCTTTCTGAGAGTTCCGGAGAACTTATGTCCAGTACTGGTCGTTTGCCCACCAATATCAAAAAGATGAATATCAATAATGAAACAAAACAACTCTGGTTGGTATTAGAGAGGCCTTTCAGTTAGACTGATACACATGTGAGTCACTATTCCACAGAACTGGCAAAATGGGCTTACTCTTTCAACAAATGCTGTAGGATTCACTCTATGGTGCTCACATAGAGCTAATTTTTCTGATAAGTTCCGGAAAAGCAATGTTTTCTTATACTGTTTCACTGTAGCTACCTTAAAAGTTTTCTGAGAATTCCGGAGAACTTATGTCCAGTATTGGTCGTTTGTCCAACATTACCTAAAAAGTGAATATCAATAATGAAACAAAACAACTCTGATTGGTTTTAGAGAGGCCTTTCACTTAGACTGATACACATATGAGTCACTATTCCACAGAACTGGCAAAATGGACTTGGTCTTTCAACAAATGCTGTAGGATTCACTCTATGGTGCTCACATAGGGCTTATTTTTCTGATAAGTTCCGGAAAAGCACTGTTTTCTTATACTGTTTCACTGTAGCTACCTTAAAAGTTTTCTGAGAATTCCGGAGAACTTATGTCCAGTATTGGTCGTTTGCCCACCAATACCTAAAAAGCGAATATCAATAATGAAACAAAACATTCAGATAAAAAATAAAATAACCACTGCATATAACACCCTGCGCATTCTCAAGCAAACACCAGATATTTTTCGACCATTACCAGAAAAAGAGAAATCCAACATCAGTCAGAAAGCGATTTACTATTGAAACACACCATGAGAACGGGCATGAGTTCACAGGCCTCTATTAAAAAAATCTTATTGGTTATGAGCTAAGCCCCTTTTATTATGTTGATCCAAAGCAGGATCCTGAATAATTTATATCCATTCTTAGGTCTGTTATAAAAGTCTAATTCAATGCTTAGAATTTATGTTTTGATGCCGTAGTTAATTCCTGAAAGATATAATTTATGGTGGAGACACTTCATTGCAAATTTCGTGGGGAAGAAGCCATGTTTTTATTTATTTTTCGTAAATAAGTGAGTTTGTATTACCTAACAAAAAAGATTAACAAAATAGTCATTTTTGCCGGACATAGAGCCGCCGCCGTGGGAAACCAACTCTGTCTCGGCAGAATTCTCAGATCTGTTCTTCCTATGTCCACAAAATTATTACAAAACCAAAAAACTGCAGTAACTAGATGTCTATCTGACATTGCTAAGTGCAGAAAGAGAACCGTAGTCTGTAAATTGAGCCTAACCCCTGCACTCTTAAAACTATTGCCTAACTTGGATCTGTATAAACTAGAACTAAAAATTGAAACGCTGAACCTAGTGACCATTAAGTTAAATGTCAAATTGGGCTCGGAGGGAGGAGGCTGGGTGTTGCTGCATCAACCATCGGGAAAGTTAAGGATGCCTCTCGCTCATTATCTACGTCCATTGCGAGAGATGCGGCGGTCCAAGAGCTCCAGGCAGAATTGCACATCGTGAATCTCACTGCGCAGTTCAAATACCAATTGCTGAAGGTTGGACAGGGCCTCAAAAATTTGCTAGGAATCCTCTTCTTTTGGAGCGTATTGCTCATGCTCATCCATAGAGGCCGCTTCAGAGGGCCGACTTTTTGCAGGTTCTGAAGATATAGTTGTCTGAGTACGCTGGGAATAGCCATGATGGGAGATTTCCTGGGAGATTTCCTGTGGGCTTTCAGAAGAAGTCCAACCCAGGAAGGATTTTGGGGCATAACCCAAGGATCTCTCTTGTCTGTCGAACCACTCAATTTTGCAGCCCCACCCAAAAGTAGTGTGACCACTATCTTGTGGTTGAGCCGAACCACGTGAAAGAGATCTGGACCATTTCTTGTTGCCTTGCTAAATTCCGCTACTTGCAACTGATGTGTGAGCCCTGCCCACTGGTACGTAATTGCCTTTGCCCCTCTTCGAGCGCCCATGTTGCCTCGACATGGCGAGTTCAGAGATGGAGAGTTTCTCGATATGAATGACACTAAATGGACGTGTTTCCTTTCCCCTGTGATGTGTCTGAGGAGGAGCCATGCAAAATGACTATTTCCCCCAACACTAGGTGGCCTTAATTACCCTCATGCAAGCAAATTCATGGTTGTTAATGTCATGTTGAAAGGCTTGTACTTGGAGTTAGTACAACCAACCATAAATGTTCCTCGACGATGAGTGCGAGCTGAATGTTGTGAGCTTTGAATGCCCTGAATTGGCGGCCACCGGATGACATCCTCCACAAGACGGGCTTGTGAAGTGATGTGCTAGGTGGCGAGTGATCGACAGGGTGATAAGACATGGGGGCTATGCACTTGGTGACACCCCATCCGGGGAAGCCATGTTTTTATTGAATGAAGCTTTTAAATACTTTTTGGCATAATCATTTTTAAAAATCTTCATGTAGCACCCAGTGGCTTTGTTTGAAATAGGGAAAATAGAAAAACAATGTACTTTTAAAAATTTTCTATCCACTAGATCAACATAGAAGATAAACAGATTTGAAACAAACAATATTTATGAGTACAAAATAAACTATAGCTTACCTCCAGAGTCAATGAGAGGTGTATATGTCACATGTGTAGATGTATGCCTCTGAAAGTATGCTCAGATGAAGTTTAGGTTCATAGATCAAACCTCTAGGGTTTGATCTCTATCAAAAGAACTATGGGATAATTTTTCCATAGATAGTAAACCCCAATGGAAACAACAATAATCCAAAGTCATAATGGCAAATAACCCCAATAGGAAACCCTCCAATAAACAATGATAGCACAACAAGGAAATCAATCACAAGAAAACCCTCAGATCAGGACAACAAGTAGATCAACTATAAGGGAATACTCAGATCTGGACAACAAATAAATCAACCATAAGAAAACACTCAGATCTGGACATCAATTAAGAGAACCCTCAAATCTGGAATACAAGTGTCAAACCCTCCATAAGCAAACACAAAAACTCATATCTGGAATACAAGTGTCAAACCCTCCATAAGCTAACACAAAAACTCAGATCTGGAATACAAGTGGCAAACCCTCCATAAGCTAACACAAAAAACTCATATCTGAAATACAAGTGTCAAACCCTCCATAAGCTAACACAAAAGACTCAGATATGGGATACAAGTGTCAAACCCTCCATAAGAAAACATAAAAACTCAAATCTGGAATACAAGTGTCAAACCCTCCATAAGCTAACACAAAAACTCAGATCTGGAATACAAGTGGCAAACCCTCCATAAGCTAACACAAAAAACTCAAATCTGAGATACAAGTGTCAAACCCTCCATAAGCAAACATAAAAA
>ML854056.1:38887-55272 GCA_009831015.1 Picea engelmannii
GAGAATGTATTCTCGATGTTTTCCAAACATCAACACATTCTTCCCCCCTTAGGAAGCAATGGTCTCCATTGCGTCAAGTTCCCGTGGAAGATAGGGAAGCTTTTGCCGTATCTGAACCTTGGTGAATTGTTTGTCTTGTTGAAGAAGTTTTCTTACTTAGCTTGTTGAAGGTTGTTATGAACCTACTGTTGAAGGGGTTGGATCCGTTCAACCAATATAGCTACATGATATTCCTAAGTGTGGGAGGACTCTATCGATGAATATGTAGCATGAAGAGCATGAAGGGATTTGTCATAACTTCGTTTGACTAGACAAAGTGGAGGAACCAATGTAGGTGCAATAAGAATATTTTGGTGCTCTTCTACAATCTTGTTGATCTGTTTCTGCTGGATTGAAGGGTCTTGGGCCGAGGCTTCAATGATTGCATTTTTCTTCTTTTCTAAACAGATCGTGAAGATGCTAAACTTTGTGGCACTGTTTTGTTGGGACATTAGTCGAAACTACCTCTGGTATCATGTAGAGCTGACCCCCCAGAGTAAAAATGACGCTACGGGGTCGAGACTCATAAAAAAAGTGATGCTTCCACATATATGGTTGGCCTAACATAGCATCACAGAATTCTAGTGGGGCAACATCACACAATACCTCATCCTTGAAGGGCTTGATGACGTATGACATGTGGCACTGCTAGCTAACATGAAGATCTCGTCCCTGGCGAAGCCATCCGATGTTGTATGGTTGCAGGTGTAGTGTTGTCGGCAATTCCAACTGCTTGACGACTTCTACTGAGATGAGGTTATTCTGGCTTCCGCTCTCAACAATAAAATGCAGTGGGGTCCCCTTCACCCACATCTATGAATGGAAGAAGTGCTTCGCCTCCTCAGGATCCTTTGGTTCTTCTGGTTGGATTGTTGTGGTCACGACAATAGAAGTGGGTTCCGCATCAATGATCTGTCTCATTTTATTATTTTCTGAATCAGATTCTGAGTTGGGGCTTGGATTTGTTTATTTTAGCTCATCCACAAATGATTTTTTTGAACGACATTCATCGTTGTTGTGCCAAAGGATTTTGTGGAAGTTGCACCACTTCCCAGTGTCCTTTTTCATCTTCTCGTTTCCTTTCTTTTCCTGCGAGTTGGACTGGTGGTCTTGAGGTTGGTTTTTTTGTGAGTTAGAGATGCTTTTATCATACTTTGGTTGTTGCGTATTTACAGACCTGAACTCCCACTTTTTTTACTGCTTAAATTTCTGCTCGATTTTGACAGCATATCTAAGCGGCTCCCAATGATGAAATGTCCAAAATGTTCATTTCGAATTGGATGTACTTGTGTAGAGCCTCGCGGTATTTTAGAACCAAATGTCATTCTAAGTTTTTGATACCCAACTTGGTGTGCAAGGTATGGAAGGTATTTGTGAACTTCAACACTGTTTGGCCCCTCTCTTGATGCAACGTGGTCTATCTCGTGTACTAGTCATCATAGTTTCCCAAAGGGTAATATTTCTCTTTGACCACATCCATAAAAAAATACTAAGTGGGCTCGGCCCCAAATATTCTTGATTCCTCTGAGGAATTTTTCTCCCAATAAGTTTCCCACCAATGTTTGACATGGGGGAAAGCCTTAAGGATTGCAAAGGTGATATTTTGTCTGTCAAAAAAAATGTGAACAGAGAAATAACCTTCTAGCAAATTTAACCATTTTTCCAAAGCATCTGCATCAATCTAACTTTCAAATATGGGAATATCAAAATTAACGTGTACCTTGAATGGGGTGGCGTCTCCAAAGAAACTGCTTGACGAAGATGCGTCTCCTATTACCGGTAATCGTTGAAGGATTTGGAAAAAATTCTCCAACATCTCATTCCTTTGTTGCGCGAGGGTTTTCATGAGCAACAACTTGATGGGATATTCTGCTCCCTTGTCTCTCTTTTCATCCTCCATGGGAGTCCATTTGGGATGGTGAGAGCAGTTTTCCTCAAGAGAAACTAGCTCGAGACCCAACTCTCTATACCCTGACCTCGTCAGGGACATGCACTAAGAAACAGGAAGGAGTAGCGTGCTCTAACACCATTGATCCGGATTATTTTGAGAACGAAATGAAGGAGAAAATATAAGAAGAAAATACACAGATATATTGTCAGAAACACAGAGATACAATAATGCACATTTTTTGTTGATGATAGAAATGCACAAAAATTGTAAAAGTACAGAGTGACTGAACTCACTAGAATGGTGACATCTTATCTCTGAGAAGAGATGTGATGGTTACGCTCATTTGCAAGATGAATATGATGAATTTTACAATGAGGCTACAAAGGCCTTTTTAACATAAATAAAATCCAAAACCCTAACCCCGGAAGATGAAACACCAAAAGGTTTGTAGGCCCCGATGGGGGTAGTTGATACGTCAAATTCCCAAGGGAATAACTTTTGCATGCAATCTATGTTTGGGGTGCACAATATCTCGTTGGAAATTTCTATCCGAGGACTACACATGTTGTTGTCACACTTTGGATAAACCTTACAATGTGACTGTGCCACACCCAAAAACATTTTTTATGGCCTCAAAACAACCTCGAAAGTTTAGGACCCAAAAAACTATAGTAAAACCACCAAGGTGGAAACCCTTGTTTTGAGACAGTGGAATAGGTGGGTAGACACCAATTTCCACCTGGATCAGAGGGAATTTCCCCCGAACCCCCACTAGGAGGGGGCTCCAAAATATTTTCGTCTCCCACCCCCTAGTTGTCTAGATGTGGGGGGCAAGCCCCCCACATACCCACCTATTAGGAACTATGATCCAAACACAGTTGAAACACGAAATCTAAATCATGAAGATAATCAGGCTCCACAACCAAAAACATGTTGCACTAAATCGTGGTGTAGAATATTTGGAGCATTATTTCATGTTAATATTTTTTGTTGCATATATTGGAAGTGATGCATTTCATGTTTTCTGTCAACCCGCATCTGTTGGAATTCCATTTAAACCATGATTTCATAAAATACCATAGGTTCAAGAAATGAAAGGGAGTATACGGTTACGACCCGCATGGTTTCAGAAAATACATGCACAAAAGAGCTCCCCAAATTATGACTTCAGTCAATGACTTCATCGTGAAAAAGGAACGGTCAGATTACATGGAAAATGGAACAAACTGCTACCTCAGAAAGAATTTCATTCACCCGGTTTCTCAAAGCATCGATTTCTTCTTGCCAACACAATGTAATGGTGTATCTTACTCATACACATCTGTGCAAATGTAGACTAGCGTGAGTGCGCTAGTTGAAAATAGATTACAGCGATATCATTTCTTTGAGCACGTCCATAAGGGTTTCTCATAGAACGCGCAAAGAAGGGTTTCTCATACAACGTGCAGAGAGAGTCGTGCGAGGAGGATTTCACGTGGGAGAGATCTATAGAAGGATTTGCAGACGAAAAAGAAAGATGGAAAACCTAATGGTTGCACACAACAAAGAGAATAATATGAACGACCATGCAAGTGCACCCAAGAAAAATTGGTAGGCAAGGGATGGCAGAGAGGTGTCTATGTGCCTGGGAAAAGACTTGCAGGAATAATGAATCTCAATGCGCAAGAGCACATATTAGGGTGCAAATAATTCTTAGTATGGAAAACTAATGGCAAGCTAGCAATGTTTCTGTATGCGAAAGGGAACGCCCAAGGAAGACAAATGGACAAACGCAAAAGTTGGATGATATGGACAACTACAATAGGGAATCATGCTTAAAAAAATTGTTGACTCTGATACCACTACTGGACACACGAAAATAGATAAGCATGAGATACATTAATTCATTAATATGATACAAATATAAAGACATGTAAATGACCGTTGGATTCATCTTCCAAGGTCTCTTGGACTCCCTATGATTGTTACAATAACTTGATTCTTCATATTCTGTCAAGTTTGTAACCCTAATGGATTACTTTTCCAACAGACTCAACTATATTTAGAAGCTATGTTGTTGAGTGTTTATCTTATGAGAGGAATTATAACTTAGTTGTTGAATTATGATTTGTATAAATAGTCTAGGATGAGACTATAGGAGGGGATTATATTTTAGACAACAAACTTTGAATTGAAGATTGTAGCACTTTTGTTATCAATACAAGTGATCTAATTTTCTCCATTATGGAGTTTCCTTACTGTGCATGTGCCAATCCCGGGGGGGCTTGCTTTAGTGTTGAATTATTGTAACTTCGAAGAATATTCTAATTATATTTGAGTTATTATCTTATATATCAAATCCCCTTTTGTGGATTGATCATGTCGAGTCTTGTATAAGATCAAATCCCCTATTGTGGATTGGTCAAACCATATTTGTATGGTGGTATTTGTAAAGTCAGTCCCTGGTGTTTATAAAGTGGTTTTAACCACTTCTAGAAGAAGTTGACCCTACCAAGTGAAGAGACATAACCCTAGCGCCTCCTCAACTAGTATTTATATGTGAGGATGGTGCCTCACTTGAATACATTCACACACACTCATCTAGTGCGCATATCTTGAAGGCAGCTGCAGTTGCAGGAGGAAGGAGAAGAGATGTGCATGCTCAGTCTTAGTTTATTCTTGGTGTTTTGGTATTAGTCTTGGCATTGTATTGGAAATATATTATTGAGGAAGTTTTTGTTGGGTTTTCTCCCCCATGAGGGTTTCCCAAGACAAATGTTGTGTACCTTGTGATTGTGTTTCTTTCAGTGATCCTCTTTATGTTGTTGTTTTGGAAATGCATTGAATTCTCATGTAATTTGGAAATAACCTAATAACAACACTAAAACTTAACATGGTATTAGAGATTGACTGAATAGATCACCTTTCATTGGGTATCTAAAAACGTCATTGTTATCGTACAAGGAAATTAGGGCCTTTTACTGAAGATGAATTTTTTACAAAAAATTATCTTGGGAAGTGCGCCTTTCCCTAATACATTTTTTGATAGCTTGAGCGAACTTTTTCAGTGGCCATATTCTTTGGAAAGTCAAACCCTAGTTTTGATTGGTACCAGAAAACTAGGAAACCGGAACTAGTACCAAAAGTACCAGTCTAGATTTTTGTAGGTCAAGTTTCAAGGGGTAAAACTTGGAATTTTCTGAAACAGTCAGCTCCAGCCAACTAGCATCAACCTAGTGCATCTCCTGGTAATTTTAGATTCATTTTCTGAGCACTTTCATTTTATGGTCATTTTCCTAGCTCCAGGTGAAGATGTCTACAAGCACCAAGCTTGTTGACAAGTTAGAAGGTGTGGAAAATTTGTGTGCCTGGAAGTACAAAATTAGACTCATTCTTGAAGAGAATGACCTTGAAAAATTCATAATAAAAAAATGTACCAAAACCCGAAGAAGATGAAGCCAAAAAGAAGTACAAGAAGGATATGATTAGCACTAAAAGAATAATTATAGATTCCATTAAAGACCACTTGATCCCTCAAGTGTCTTCTAAGAATACTCCAAAATATATGTTTGATGCCCTAGACAAAATGTATGAAGAAAACAACATCAATCGAAAGATGAACTTGAGAACCCAACTCAAGAATACAAAGATGAAGAAAGGAGAAATAGTTCAAGACTATTTCTCTAGGGTTTCTCAATTCAAGGAACAGTTAGAGGCAATTGGAGACAACTTAGATGAATATGAAGTTATAATGACAACTCTTAATGGTCTCACAAGACCTTGAGATGCCTTCATCCAAACTATTTGTGCAAGAAAAGAGAAACTCCAAATTGACAGTTTATGGGAAGAATGTGTTTAAGAAGAAGCGAGAGTAGCCGACCGAGAAGCCGTCCTATTAAGAGATGAATATCAAGCCTTAGCTACTCATGATAAAAGAGGAAAGAAAATGTCTGATTTTCAAAAGGATACCCACTTTCATAAAGAATCTCACCCTCTAAAGAGATACCAAAAATATCATTAAGGTCAAAGAAAGGGAAAATATTTCTCCTCTTATCAATGTTATTATTGTGATAAGTGTTGATTTTTAAATGTGTTAGGTTAAGCATGAAGTTCATTCCATTTTTATCATTTAACCATAACCATAAATGTTGCAGCAACCAAGATCACAAGACGAAGCACCATGCACAAGAACACAAGATGTATCATGGGAAACCCTTCTCAACAAGGGAAGAAAACCCAACCAAATCCTTTTCTATATTCTTCAAAAGAAAGACATTCACCACCAAGATAAACCTTAGCACTCAAGAGGGTGCTCAAACTCTAGAACTCTAGCACCCAAGAGAGGTGCACACTTTTCCCAAAGAAGTGTACTTTATGAAATTTCCAAACTCACATGAAGGATATGATTCCACAATGGGGAATCTTCCTTTACTTATATTAGACTTGTCTTATCAACTAAAGTGTCTATTGGCTCAATAGGGTCAACCTCTCTAAGTCACATTGTAATAATAATAATAATTATTATTATAATTAATATTATCCAGATTAATTATCTTTTACATTTATTATTAATCACATTAAGGTAGGGTTGACCTGTACCCTTTACATCACAATTAGGGTTATAGGCAGGTCTGACTCTTGAACAATATATAGCAAAGGATCTGATACACCCACTAGTGCTCATCCACTTGGGGCACATCCATAGGGATGTCATATCTCTGGTTCACTACATTACACAGAAGAGCCAGATCTTCACATGTTCACCTGTGCTCATCCACATGAACGCCCACTCTATAGATTTTCTTTCCCACTGCCTCACACATGAGAATCATCTGGAGTCTTCTCGTCAACTCTGTTGCTCAGAGGAGGCTAATACATCATCTTCATTTCTGTTCACATGACGATGCACTCAACACTTTGGGATTTCACACATTCACCTTGTGCTCAGCCACAAGCACGTCTAACTCAACATATCGCCTTTTCCACTAGACAATCATATGGAGTTCTTCTCAACTCTTTGAATGGAGGAGGTCATCTCTACGTTCCTAGATCTATCTCAGGCAGGAACCACATACCCTTCTTAGGGGATTTCTCTCAGGTTTGTAAGCTCAAAGAAAGACTCACATCGCTGCAATGATCCACATCTCACGGGTTTGTAAGCTGGAGAATGTCTCACATAGAAGCAATCATCAACACTCCCTCTCAGCTAGGGAGGCATTCTTCATCATGCCAAGTCTGACATGGATGTACTCTGAATTTTGTCTTTGGCTGGAGTCATCAATACTCCCTCTCAACTAGGAAATCATTTTTCACCAAGTTAGTCTGGTGCATATGTTTGTAATTTGCTCATGTGTAGGAAGGTACTGCATGTGTGCGATTTTCTTCTGTATCATATCTCTGACATAAGGATATTTCATCTCATCATGTTTCGATCCATCAGGAAACACTAGGTTATCAAGGAGCTTTACACACAACTCTTGGTTATCATAGGATCCATCTCATGGTCAAGTAAATCTATTAGAACCTTGTGAAGCCATATTGCTTCACACACTCTATGCTATATACTCTACCTTTGTGGTGCTCAAGGCCACAGAGTTTTGTTTTTTGCTACATTAGGAAACCATGAAAAACTTCATGGTAGAACAACAACCGGATGTATTCTTTTGGTCCATTGTACTTTCTTCTCAATCTGAATCGGCATGTCCTGCAAACTCAAGTTCACACTGGAGGCATATCACGGGCCATATCCAATTGTGCCTCGTATATATCTCAATATATGTTTTGTTGTTGTCTAGTGAGTCTGTCTTGGTTGACTCATGTAATGACTAAACACATTCACTGCATGACATGAATCAAGTCTGGTTTTAACTAGCTACATCAGTGATCCAATGTGGATCAGTCGCGTCTGAATTATCATCAATCTTCTCCTTTTAAATTTATCACGATGGATTTTGTATTCTTTCATACTTGAAATTCTTTAGTATCTTTAATGTATATTTTCCTTGACTCAGGAAAAATCTCATCAGTCCTCTGTCATACTTCTTGTCCCAAGAAGTAGTGCATCATACTCAGATTTATTCATCTCGAATTCAGAAGTCAGGGATTACAACAACAAGGCTTTTTGAATAAGTCATCAAAATCATGTTCTCGTCACCAACATTGTAACATTCTTGCTGAAATCCAAACTCATCAAGAATCTATCTATCTGATATAGTTTCCAACTCATGGATGGTAGTACGGATGGAAGTGTATCGGGTTTACTGGATCAAGTGTCTTATCATAGACGACTCCCTCTGTTTGTGATAAACCTCTGGTTATAGATCTCGTTTTTTATTTCTTGATACTTCCATTAGTTGCATGTTTGATCTTATAGATCCACTTGGAAGTTTCCCTTCTGGTCCCTGAATAATATCTTATACATCATTCTTTAAGATATACTGGTATTCTTCTGTTATGGCATCTTGCCATACTTGTTCTCATGTTGCTTCTCTCTAAGACATGGAGGCTCAACATTAGTGAAGTGGCTCATGACTAAAGGATAGATCGAAAATCTCTTTTTTCTTTCTTGGGATGTGCCTTGAGAGGCTTGTATGTTTCTCTTCCTCTTGTAGAGTGAGACTGGGTAGGCCTTTTATATCCTACTGCAATATCTCTGAAGATATCAAATGGAACAAAGTTTGCCTCCCCCTGAACTGCAGAAGGGGGAGAAGGTATTTGTCTTACTGTCAATCTCCATCTGAGATTCTTTGGATCTTTGAAGGGCTATCTCTTCTTCAGGGACAAAGTTTTTGCTTGTTCTTGTATAATGAACAAATTAAATATGGTTTGGATTCCTGTACCAGGGATAATGGTCCAAGTCTTTGAGAGCTCTTGTACTAGGAATAATATCCTTCATTTATTTGAAAAATGCAATCAACTATAAATTAGAGATCAAATGATTTACCTAGTTTTGTAGTCATGTCCTTTTAGAGGAAGTAATTCTCCTCTCTCTTCTCTTCACTCTTTTGAGGTGGATCTGGATCAATGTCAGCGGTGGAAGCATATTGTCTTCCCTTCTTCTTGGTTGGAGAGTTTCTTGCAATGTGTCCATACTTGTCACATCTGAAGCACTGAATTTCTGAAGCATCTCTTCTTTGATAACCTAGATTGGATGAAGACTTTTCACCTTTAAATGTTTTCCTGAAATTTCTTTTGAATTTTCCTCCCTTCTTTGTATGAAGTGCAAGAGTGTGATTTTCTTCCGAGGAATCTTCCACTCCTCTATTTCTAAGTCTAACTTCTTCTTGAGTGAAATCTTTCCATAGATGATCAAAGGTTGGTAGAGCTTCTCTTCCATTGATACTCTGACTGAAAGGCTCCCATGATTTTGGAAGATTATGGAGAGTGGTTAAGACAAGTTCTCTATCAGACATGATTTCCCCAATGGTCTCTAGTTGTTCTTTAATCTCTGATAACTTCATAAAGAATAGAGAAATTGTATCACCCTTCGTCATCTTGGTACTTTGAAGTTGGCTCTTTAAGGTAAGAGCTCTGAGAGTGTTGTCACTTTCAAACATTCATTTTAAAGCTTCATACATATCATAGGTTGTCTTCAGATTGACTATACAAGGCAAGAGGTGATCTCTTGCTGAGTAGATGATTATTTTTCTTGCTTTGACATCTTCTTCCTTTCTTATTTTCTTCTCTATATTTGTAGTTGTGTCTGGTAGAGTTTTAGTTGTCACATCCAATAGGTCATGTTCTTTTAGAGTGACTAGAAGCTTTGATTTCCAGGGGATGAAGTTGCTTGCTCCATCAAGCCTATCTTCAAATAATGTTTTGTTCTTCATTTGATTTGTTTCTTCAATTACTTGTCGACTGGATTTTGAAAACCTAATGATTAGGTTGAATTAGCAACCTTGGATTATATTGGGCTTACGACTGCCAATAATCAATTTGATAGTATCACAGAGATGCTTGTTGATTCAAGAAAATGTTTCTTTAGAAACCCATAATTAATAACCTGCAGAAATTTCGGCACCCTAGGGCCAAAAATAAAAATTTATTGGAATTTTGTTTTGAGAGATTCTGGGGATGCGTTGGAAGAGGTCGTACTCTTCTATGCAAAAAGTAGCCCCAACGTCCAAGTATTAAGGGCTGAATCACCACTAAAAAAGAGGTCGTACAAAATTTTCTGGAAACCCTGTAAGGGTTGTACGAAATTTTTTGGAAACCCTAGAAGGGTCGTACGATTTTGCAGAAGGTGTGTTGAGACTTGGTGAATGTTTGTGCAATGGGTTCTTTCAAGACCTGTGCTCTGAAACTATGTTGATTTTTAAATGTGTTAGGTTAAGCATGAAGTTCATTCCATTTTTATCATTTAACCATAACCATAAATGTTGCAGGAACCAAGATCACAAGAAGAAGCACCACGCACAAGAACACAAGATGTATCCTGGGAAACCCTTCTCAAAAAGGGAAGAAAACCCAACCAAATCCTTTGATATATTATTCAAGAGAAAGACCTTCACCACCAAGATAAACCCTAACACTTAAGAGGGTTCTCAAACCCTAGAACTCTAGTGCCCAAGAGAGGTGCACACTTTTCCCAAAGAAGTGTACTTGCTGAAATTTCCAAACTCACATGAAGGATATGATTCCACAATGGGGAATATTCCCTTACTTATATTAGACTTGTCCTATCAACTAAAGTGTCTATTGGATCAATAGGGTCGACCTCTCTAAGTCACAATATAATAATAATAATTATTATTATTATTATTATAATTAATATTATCTAGATTAATTATCTTTTACATTTATTAATAATCACATTAAGGTAGGGTCGACCTGTACCCTTTACATAACAATTAGGGTTATAGGCAGGTCTGACTCTTGAACAATATATAGCAAAGGATATGATACACCCACTAGTGCTCATCCATTAGGGGCACATCCATAAGGATGTCATATCTCTGGTTCACTACATTACATAGAAGAGCCAGATCTTCATACGTTCACTCGTGCTCATCCACAAGCACGTCCACTTTACAAATCTTCTTTCCCACTGCCTCACACAGGAGAATCATCTGGAGTCTTCTCGTCAACTTTGCTGCCCAGAGGAGGCTAATACATCATCTTCATTTTTTTTCACATGATGATGCACCCAACACTTTGGGATTTCACACATTCACCTTGTGCTTA
The DNA here is from genome assembly GCA_009831015.1 of Picea engelmannii. Classification (NCBI taxonomy): domain Eukaryota; kingdom Viridiplantae; phylum Streptophyta; class Pinopsida; order Pinales; family Pinaceae; genus Picea; species Picea engelmannii. Next base: position 49,980 of record ML854056.1, read on the forward strand.
GCCACATGCACGTCTAACTCAACAGATCGTCTTTCCCATCGGATAATCATCCGGAGTTCTTCTCAACTCTTTGAATGGAGGAGGTCATATCTACATTCCTAGCTCTGTCTCGGGAAGGAACCACGTACCCTTCTTAGGGGATTTCTCTCAAATTTGTAAGCTGAGAGAAAGACTCACATAGCTACAATGATCCACATCTCACAGGTTTGTAAGCTGGAGAATGTCTCACATAGCTGCAATCATCAACAATAAGATGGGACACATTGCGAAGAATTGTCCTGCCATAAGAGAAGAATACAAGAAGAGAAATAACAAAATACATCATGCCCATGCAGTTGAAGATGATAAGCCACCCAAGAAGTTGACTAAAGAAGAGATTGAAGATTATGTTTTGTTTTTAGCCCTCTTAGGATCAGTAACCCCTGGAAATGATACTTAGCTCATAGATAGTGGTGCTTTTAAACACATGACAGGTTAGAAAGACATTCTTTCTAGCCTTACATAAAAGAACTTCCCCCAGAAATTTCCACTTGGAGATGATTATTAGTACCCTATCAAAGGAATGGGAGAATCCACCTACAAACTTGATTCAGGTACTTCGATGAGAATGAAGGATGTACTTTATGTACCAGGTTTGACAAATAACTTACTTTCTATCTCAACTCTAGATAAGAAAGGTTTCAGGATTGCATTCATAGATGGTGAAGTGCTTATGTGGCCTAAAGGAAAAACTATAGAAGATGCAGTTGTTATTGGAACAAAAGAAGGTGGGTTGTACAAGTTAAAAGATCACTCAGTTGTAGCCTTGACTCACTCTATTGAAAGTTCTTGTGAACTTTGGCATAGAATACTAACTCACATCAACTACAAAGCCTTACCATATGTAAGCAAGGTAGCTACAGGTTTACCAGAATTAAAGGTTGATCATTAAGGTGTATGCAAGGGATGTGCACAAGGAAAGAACATAAATAATCTTTTTCCAAAGAGAGACAATGAAGCAAAAGGAATCTTGGAACTTCTCCAATCAAATGTATGTGGTCCAATGCTATCAACCTCTCTAAGCGGATATGTATAGTATGTATCTTTTATTAATGATTACTCTCGTAAGACTTGGGTTTATTTCTTTAAATAAAAAGATGAAGTACTTGGAAAGTTCAAGAAATTCAAAGCCTTGGTAGAAAGCCTCTCCGAAAGGAAAATCAAGATACTCAGGTTAGACAATGGAGGAGAGTACACTTCAAATGAATTTGGAAGTTTTTGCAGAGATGTCGGGATTAAGAGGGAGCTCACCACTCACTATAATCCTCAACAAAATAGTGTAGCAGAAAAAAAGAATAGAACGATTATGGAAGCAGTAAAGACTATGATTCATGATCAAGATCTTCCAATGCACTTATGGGCTGAAGCAGCAAGAACAACAATATATGTCCAAAACAGAGTATCCCATAGTGCACTTGGATTCAGAACTCCCGAAGAAATGTTCACTGGAAAGAAGCCAGAAGTAAGCAGACGAAAGTATTGAAAAACATAAGGCAAGATTTGTGGCTCATGGTTTTTCTCAAAAGGAAGGTATTGACTATGAAGAAACATTTTCTCATGTAGCCAGATACACTTCTATTAGAACCATCATAGCTCTTGCACCGGAAATGAAGTGGAAGTTACACCAGATGGATGTAAAAACAACTTTCTTAAATGGTGTTATTGAAGAAGAAGTGTATATAGAACAACCACAAGGGTTTGAAGTTGAAAATAGAAAGCCTCATGTATGCAGGTTGAAGAAATCTTTGTACGGATTGAAGCAGGATCTTAGAGTTCGGTATGACATAATTGATAGTTTCCTAACGAGCTTGAGCTTTACCAAAAGTAAAGTTGATCCTAACCTTTACTTCAAGGTTATGAATGATGAACTAGTTATATTGCTACTATATGTGGATGACTTATTCTTAACAGAAGAAGAAAAGTTCATCACAAATTACAAGAAGAAGATCACTGCAGAGTTTGAGATGAAAGACCTAGGCCTGATGCATTATTTCTTAGGTCTTGAAGTCTAACAAAGCCCAGAGAATATCTTCCTTAACCAAGGAAAGTATGCAGTTGAAATACTGAAGAGATTTGACATGTTGGAATGTAAAGTCACGAACACACCCATGGAAACGAATTTGAAGCTCCTAGTTGATACTTCGTCAGAGTTGGTTGATGCTACTCTATACAGACAAATTATTGGATCGTTGATGTATCTGACAAATACCAGGTTAGATATATGCTTTGTTGTGAACACCTTGAGTTAGTATCTAGTGGAGCCCAGACATGTTCACCTTATAGTTGCAAAGCATGTGATGAGATACCTTAAGGGTATGTTGGATTATGGTCTTTGTTATACTGGAGATCATGACTTCAGACTGTATGGTTATACTAATTCAGATTGGGCTGGAAGTGCTTTAGACAGAAATAGCACTTCAAGATGTTGTTTCAGTTTGGGGTCAGCCATAACTTCATGGCAAAGTAGAAAGCAATCCAGTATTGCTCTCAGCACGACAGAAGCGGAGTATATTACGGCATGTTCCGCCAGTTGTGAATCCATATGGCTTCAGAAGTTGTTGACAGGTATGTTCGATCTAGAGATGGAAGCCACCATGATTCTACGTGATAACCAGAGTTGTATAAAGATGACGGAGAACCCAGTGTTCCATGATAAGTCGAAGCACATAGAGATCTGATATCACTACATTCATGATATGGTGCAGAGGAGAGCTATAAATCTCCAATATGTTGGCATAGACGAGCAAGTTGCAGATGTATTGACCAAGCCTCTGTCTCGTGTGAAGTTTGAGTACTTCTGAGACAAGTTTGTTGTTGTCCGAAAGGAGCTCCCTCAAAAGAGGGAGTGATGTTGATAATACTATGGTATCATGACCAACAACGGGTAGCTCCGTTAGGATTTTATATCCTAGGGGATTGATCATCCATGGGAAAATCCCGAAGGTCTGGTAAGGACGGTCTGTCAGAGTACTTGTGCATGCATATGCCAACTATGGTTAGTAGTGGTAGCTCCGTTAGGATTTTATATCTTAGGGAATCTTATGATTCCTGGGAAGATCCTTAAGGTCCGGTAAGGACGGTCTGTCAGAGTACTACGTGGTATCTTGTTAGGATTTTATATCCTAGGGAATCTTATGATCCCTGAGTAGATCTCGAAGGCCCGGTAAGAACGGTATGTCAAAGTACCACAAATGATGTTGTTTCATCCTTATGTTGTTGATATTGTTGTTTTAGCCTCATGTTATTGATGATGTTGTTGTTTTAGCCTCGTGTTATTGATGATGTTGTATCAACTTTGTGTTGTTGATGATGTTGTTGTTTCAGCCTCGTGTTGTTGATGATGTTGTATCGGCCTCATGTTGTTGATGATGTTGTTTCATCTTCATGTTTATGTTGATGATGATGATGATGTTACTCCAGCTCCATGTTGTGAACGATGTTGATATTGATGATGAGAAAAAACTTTCGATGATTTATAGATGTACCAATCAGTGTTCCAGATATTGATGATGATGCTTCCCTCTCCTTCTCTTGATGTTGATGTGTTGGGTCATGTCAGTAGAATACCCTTCTCATTAAGGGGAAGTGTTGAATTATTGTAACTTCGAAGAATATTCTAATTATATTTGAGTTATTATCTTATAGATCAAATCCCATTTTGCGGATTGATCATGTCGAGTCTTGTATAAGATCAAATCCCCTTTTGTGGATTGGTCAAACCATATTTGTATGGTGGTATTTGTAAAGTCCGCCCTTAGTGTTTGTAAAGTGGTTTTAACCACTTATAGAAGAAGTCGGCCCTACCAAGTGAAGAGACATAACCCTAACACCTCCTCAACTAGTATTTATATGTGAGGATGGTGCCTCACTTGAATACACTCACACACAGTCATCTAGTGCGCATATCTTTAAGGCATTTGCAGTTGCAGGAGGAAGGAGAAGAGAGGCGCATGCTCAGTCTTAGTTCATTCTTGGTGTTTTGGTCTTAGTCTTAGCATTGTATTGACAATATATTATTGAGAAATTTTTTGTTGGGTTTTCTCCCCCGTGAGGGTTTCCCAGGATAAGATGTTGTGTACCTTGTGATTGCATTTCTTTCAGTGATCCTCTTTATGTTGTTGTTTTGGAAATGCATTGAATGCTCATGTAATTTGGAAATAACCTAATAACAACACTAAAACTTAACATTTAGTTCATGTTACATTTGTCAATCTTTTTGCATACCTCTTATTTTCTGCAATTTTCCATTTTGGTAAAATATTCTTACTCCATAGATCAACTTTCTATTCTCTAGATTTAAAATTAGATTTCATTTCAGTTTCTATTTACAGTTTTATTTCCAATTTTGAGTTGATTTAATTAGTCAATGTGTGTTAAATGTTCTTACAATCTTCAACCTTCACAAGCCAACTTAGTACTGTTACAAGAGCCAACACTCATTGAGGCAATACAACCTTGTAACATGATTTTCTACCAGTGAGACTGTGATAATTTTATATTGGAGGAATTGAAACTCATCTTAGAATCCTTTTATTTGAATGAGTGATTACTATTCTTTTCAATCCTTAAACTTTCACAAGTTAACCGAGTATTGTTACAAGAGCCATCACTTGTTGAGGCACTGAAAACTTGCAACTTGATTTGCTACCAATGAAACCATTATAGCTTTAGATTGAGAAGATTAGTTCTTGTTTTGCTCCAAGTATTAGTATAGATTTTAGAATAGGTTCTAATCTTGCACATACTGTGTTTGCATCTCACAAACTTACGCCTCCGAATTGATAATTAATGTTCAAAACTCATGCAAATAAGTTGCCAAACACCTTATAACATAAAATTTATTATATTTGTTTAGTAAGTTATTATTTGCACTGTATAAATCAGGATCCATTTAATTGCTTACAATCAATCATTCAAATACATAACAATGTATTAAATGTTTTATATACTTATTGTGAAAGGGACACTTCAAATATGAGATCGTATCATAAACTACAAGAACACAGGTACAAGAAAAACTGATTAGAATTGAATGATCCCCAATCACTGCACCATAAAACCAATAGAGAACATATGGAAATAAGGTAGCCCTATGTGTCAATGCTCCATTTATTGCAACAATGTTAAATATGAATCCATTTTGTACAACTAAACCACCAGATTTCATGTTGTAATTTATTAGTGGTCAATTTACAAGTACCAATATGTGGAATGTGCTTTTGGATGAAATACATGTCATAATAACAACCAAGTT
>WSFP011383537.1:0-29195 GCA_009831015.1 Picea engelmannii
AAGACTTCTTCTAGAGTCAAGCTGAACACGTGCTGCTTATCATGGTTGCTACTTCCAATGAAAAACATGGATAGATACTTCATAGTCTTTATGGATTCTTCTTCAATGGATCATATCGTTGGGGATTAGCTCCCTCCTAATCCCAACTTCATGCCTGAATGAGCAATATGCATGCTCTTCTTTTGGAATTTTGTGATCAGCTCCCTCCATCTGAAAGAGTCCATGCTCCCGTTTGCTGCATCTTTCTTTGCTTTTTGCAAAGTGTCACAAGCCTGTTCTGGTTTCCTTTTGATTCCTGACTTCCTTTGAGTCTTACTCCTGTGAGTCTCTTTAAGTTTGTTTCTATCTGTTCTGATTGCTGCTCATCTGGCAGTTGTGTCATCCTTATAAACTTCTTCTATGACAAATTCCACAAGGATTGTTCATCAAACATATTTCACAAGGGTACTTGCTCGGAACAAGAACAATAAGAGCAAACAAGAAATATCTATCTAGAGGAGATGTTAGTTTAACTTGCGAACAAGTACAATAAGCATCTATATCAATAGTATTCATATGCAGTCGAGTATTCATTTGCACCTAGCAATAATAGAATCTTTCAAAGACTGCTTTCACAATTTGTAATGTAGCAACTATCATCCTTGATATACACAAATTTGAAGCTTAACATTTTAATCAAACCTGGAACCTGAAGCCTCAACTGCTATGGAGGATGCGCTTTTTCCTCTGAATGCACTGAATCCAAGATTACAACTTGGACAAGGTCTCTAATACTTTTCCTGCAAACACACTCACGTTTTGCTAGATGATATATAACTTGGATAGCATATACAAGTGCATACCTTTGAAGTCTTGTAGCATCGTCCAACTTGTCTTCCAATCCGAAACTAGATACCATCTTGACAAGAAGAGATTAGATTCAATGATTAAAACAAGCTAGAAACTCTAAAATTTCAACTTTGACCACATAATCAATTTGACAAGAAGTCAACCTTTGACTTTGACCAAAAATTCAAACTTGACGTTTTTGCTAGTTGAGGGTACCAAGAGGTGTGCTAGGCTAAGGCGCACTAGGATCTCAAGAAATTAGGTCAAATGCTTCATCATAAGTGCCCAAACATAAGGGTTAGGGTTTGTTGTAATTGCATAATTAGAAGACCTAGCTATAGCTGTAACTGGTGTCATAACGAGCTTAACAAATAACTTCCCAATCTATCTTCCAGTGGTTAGACTGTTTGAAGATAGTGTGGGCCCATAACCTGTTAGAAATAAAGAGATGTGCTTGTTTTTCCATAGACAATATATCAATATTGTCACCCAACCATAGGCACAAAGGCCACCCCTGAGCACCTTAACCTTGACAGACAGAGTAATTCCGGTAGCAGACCAATAGCCAACCAAAAGCTAGCGCACCTTTCTCCAAGGGTAGCACACCAAGCAAGAATAACCAAAAACCACGTAGAAAGTCCAAGCCATAACCAAGAGACCAAGTCCAACCAAAAGCCAAAATCCCAGTTGCAACTGTACTCCCTCTCCAAACTTGCGCACCACTAGTCTTATGCAGTTGTGAGTGTGAGTGTCAAATGAGCTCTAGTCTCCTTTATTTATACTGCTCTATCTCACTTGACTGGGACGACTTATCTTTCTGGAGGCTAATAACTCAATATTAAATATTCTCTTGAGCCGACTTGTCTTCTAGGATTATTATCCAACGTTTTAGGGTTTTTCTTGCTTCTTGGAATATTCTAGTCTTGTCAAAGGTTACACGTGGAGGTTAATACCGCCTGCAGCTACCATAATATCAACACTACCTACTGTCATTTTAGTAGCTCTTCCTCTCGCTTTAGGTTGGCTCTTCTTCAACTCAAGGGGTGTATCCTTGGACCTTAAGGCAAGTCTAAGTCCAATTGTTTAGGTGTGTCAATGAAGTGTTTATGGACCAATGTATTTGATTGTGAATCTGGTTTAAGTGTTTCCAATGAAGGTATGTATATACAGGTTTCCAACCAAGTTTTAAGTCTAGTGTAAGATAGTTTGTGTTAAGTTCTTAAACTTGTGTCAGATCTGAAAATTTAATGATCTTATGTGGAAGTGTACTTTTCAGATTTGCAAATAAAATGAAACTTGAGGAAATAAAGTAAGAAAGGAAGATGCAAATGCCCAATAATGCAATATGGAAATTAAATTTCTGCGTTAAATATGAATGAAAAATGCAGAAATTAAATAATGAAATTCTAAAGAGAACTCCAGAATGCTATACATATACCATGAACCTAATATGTAGTCTAAAAAGTGCAAATTAAGGCTCTAATACAATCTTTGAAAGACAAATTTTTGAACTATATTATGTGCTGCAACAGCACTTGATGTAAAACAGAAATTTAGAACAATTTCCAGAATGTATAAAATCACATCCAACTTAGTTTATGATGGAAAAAATGAGGTCCTAGGTCACTATGCTATGCTGGAAATGAAAATTTCTGAATTAATTTAAGAGGTGGAAATGCACTTAATTCAAAATAGAAACCCTAAACAAAATTCCAGCAAGCATACACAATACTTTAGCCTAGTTTAAATTCAAGAAATTGAAATCCTAGACTAAAATAGTTGGAAATTGAAATTTTCTGAAAAAATTAAAATATAGAAGCTACAAGTTATTTGAAACAAAAAATAAAACCAATTTCCAGCAATCTAAACAAAAGGAAAAAATAGCTTGAAAATAGAAAATTGGAAGTTTTATGGATGGATGATAGAGGATGACTAGTGCCTAACTAATCCTTGGGCCATTGGAGTCATCTACTATTATGAAGAAGGCCTAAATTCATCTATAATAAGGGACCCAAGGGCTGCCCTAAAGCATGCTACAAAAATACTATATGGTTGTAAATTAAAGCTACAAATTATGCAAGGAAATGATCATATGATACATCAATTTCAAAATCGAACCTAAGTGCTTGCTTGCCTAAATATTACTATGTCTAGTTGCTACTCTTTGAAGAAACTAGATATGAAATATTTAAAACAAGCAAAACAAAGAAACAAGTGGGAAAAAATTCACACCGAGTGTAAATCTACCACTTAGAGTTGTCTCTAACTTGGATGGCCCTTGTTCAATTCCTTTGCATGCATAAATAAAGCTGCAATCCATAACAAGTTATTCACAAAATGGCCTCTCACAACATAAAAGCAAAGATCTCCAAAATATTTGCACCAAGAAAAAGAGATGCTCTACTATAGTTCTCTCAACAACAACCATTATAAATGAGGGGAGCCTCTTATCTATAGAGTACTAGGCTCAACCACCTCATAATAAAAAAATAATATCCTAGTGATCATGTTTGATGAGTCAAACAAGTAACAAATTCATGTTACAATGCTCTTGAATTGGTCATCAAATAATATATTAATCCTAGCATGAGAGGATCAAGGAGCTAGGGTGCATCCCTAGGAAAGCCTATAAAATTTCTCTAAGGGAGGTGTGCCCTAGGTGCAATGTAGTTGCAACCATGCTCCAAAAATAGCAAACAATAACTTCAACAAGTGCACCCTCCAAGAATAGCACGAGACTCTGTCAAATCATAATAAAATAATCTCCAAATATTGCAAATGGTCCACCAAGTGAAGGCATGCCACCCCTTGAATAGCAAGAGACCATGTCAATGGATTAAATAAATAATATCCAAGTTGTACTTCTCCATGCAAATCTCAAACCGTGTGAAGAATCTACCAAAATAGCAAAGGAGCACTAGTTCCAAGTGAAATACCCATCATCAAGGTGGAAAACATGGTGTGAACAGGGCTTATTCAAAGGTGTAGTTGGACCTTCTAGTGGAGCGCACAACCTAGGAGAGATTGCCAAGAAGATGGAGTCAACAAGTAAGTGGAAAAGTAGTTAAGCCAAGTGTGAAAGTGGACAAATGGATAAGGCGCATGCGTAACTAACCCTAAAAAATTGTGCAAGCTCAACCACCTTCTCAACATATGTGCCAAGGCTAATAAATAGTCAACAAATGTGGCACGTGTGAGTGTGAACAAGGCTAAAGAGAGCCAATGAATTCCTCATGAGGGCAACCGCTAAAAAATATCATTTTTTAATATTAGATTGCCTCAACATCTGTGCCAAAGGGGAGCGCTACCCTCAAGTTTTGTTCCACATGAACATCAAGTTGCATTCCCTAGTGCTTTTTGCTTTTCTTTCTTTTTTCTTTTGCCTATTTTTTAAAATTGCAACTTAGGGAAAGAGGCCTCAATTAAGGTTTAGAACCCAGTAATGAAATAGGCCAATAATTTAGCACTTCAACCTTAGGTTTGGGTTTGATTAGTTAATTGGGTCTAGCTCAAGTGGTTGTGGGATGGAGTGTTATCCTCCCCACCTAGGTTCTATACTCGTAAAGTGACATGTTGAGCTCATAATAAGTATATTGTTGTCATAGCTTCGAGCCTTGAAGAATTGAGGGTACCATCCTCGAAATGAGGGAAGTACCTAGGGGTTTTCCTCGACTGTAGTTACCTAAAAAAAGGTTTGGGTTTGATTAATCAACAATGAAATATTCCAAACCACTTTGACATGTTCACACATGGAAAAGGTGATATAATGAAATATGCCAAATGAGAGGTTATGAAGGAAAAACTATATGAAAATGGATGAAATGAATCATGTGCCCTTTAGGAGTGGGTAAATGATGGAATATGGGCGTAATATGAATTATGTCTAGGTAAAATAAAGGGTGATGAAATAATGGATGAGATAAGATAAGATAAGAGGTCTCCTATAAAAGGCAAGATGCAAAAATTAAAGTAAAGTAGAGTAGAGAGTGAGAGCTAAGTAGAGGCTTGAACAACCCTCGACTCCAGGGCCAAAAACCCGCTCTAGAGTGGAGATGTCTAGGAGGAGATCCAAAAATAAGAACCAAAAGTCATGAGGTAGGTCTGTCATGGAACAAACCCATCTCTCCTAACATCTGAGGCCGAATGAAGAAATCTCGGTAAGGTATGATGTACAGAGGGAGACTTGGTGGGATGTCTAGGTTGTCCACTGCGTTGCTATCTGGAAGAGGTAGTTTTCTGTTGAGGCCCAGGGGATCGCATATGTCTCCTTGCGAGGGATCTAGTCTGGTCATGTCGTTGAGATCTTGCCGGATGGGGGAAGGTCCCACGAGTCCGCACTGATTTGGAGTACGGAGCTGTGCTGATATCGATTTGTCTCTTAGTGCCCCTTCCTGAGGGTAGCAATATGAAGAAGGAAGTCCTTCGCTTGCTAGAGTTTGATCTTGTAGGAGGTTGAAGAAAATGGGCTCGGAGCCTGAGGGCATGCTGCATGTATAAGGCCAAGCATCTATGGTTAGAATATCTAAAGAAGCCAATGAGGGTTTGAGTCCCTCTGAATAGGCAATGGAACCTACCCCTAATTTCATAGTAGATGGGGTAGTGGAAGATGAAGTGCTCCTTAGTCTCAACCCACTGTAGATGGCATAGATAGCATATCCTGTTTGATCGATCGATTTGGTGGTCAGTCTCTATACAAAGTCTATGAGAATCCACTTTGAACTGGCCTAGGGGAATGCGAAGAGAGTGAACCCAATGGTAGAGTGTATACTATGGTTGAACAATGAGCAAGCTCCAAGAAGTGCTTAGCGTAGAAGGCCATCTTTGGGCGTAATCCACCCCGATGGTTAGCCTAAATGATCTGTATAAACTTCCTGTAAATGTCATCCCTGATGATCTTGTTCAACTCCTATTTGGTAGGTAGGAGGTGGCCAGGTGCATCCAAGGAATATCTGAATGGTTTGAGACAATTCATCTGAATTCCCACAAACTCTAAAAGATATGAAACCCTTGTGAACCAACCTCAAGCTCGACCCGAGGGGCTAGAAAGGGCAATGGTCTATGAAGAACAGTAGGCCAAGTACGGGTATTGGTCTTGCTTCTTCATCGAGTTAGTGAAGCTCCGGATGCGATGCAGGAAAGATACTAGTTCGAACATTGTCTCAAGTTGGAAGGGTCAAGCCCCAAACTCTGCTAGGATGATGTACTAAGGGATTGTCTGCTTTCATCTAATGATGCATCGAAGGAGAAGGGTCTGGACTCTATTAGTTGAGGCCCAATCAAACTTAAGTAAAGAAGCCCCCCACATCTCCAAATCTCGAAGCCATAGATAACAACGGGTTGAATGAGGGAGTCCATGAGGGACATCTTGGATGAGATGTCTTGAAAATGGTGTTTGAAGCACTGTCTCTCGAGAAGCGCTAAGGTTTCGTAACCCTTGTTGCTTCGATTTTGGAGGGTCGGTTGCAAACTGAAGCGGGGTCCTGAGAATTGCAGCCCCAAGTATGTGTAGGTGTTGGTGATCTTGATCTCCTTCCCTTTTAATAAGAAATGAAGGTTTGAGGTCTTCTTCAACCCATTAAAGATCATAACCTTTGTTTACCCAGGTTGACTGTCAATTGTCAAAGGTTGCAGAAGATGGCTAAGGCATCCAACTGTCTCTGTTAACCCCCTGGAGATGATGCTAGGAGGACCACGTCATCAACAAAGAGTAGGATCGATATCAAAACCTGATAGAGAAGGCACCCATCGCTCTTGAAGAAAGGTCTCCAACTCATCAATGTAAATCCTAAACAAGGTACTCTTGATAGGGGCAACCATTGTTTAACCCCAATGGTACTCTTGATGAAATTTGACATCTTGTGAATCGTGGGAGGGGAGAGTGGCGGGGGAGGATGGTGCGCTAGAAGTGCATGGGGGAGTGAGTAAGGGAAGTACATAAGTCTTGTCTCCTCTAAGAAACAAATAGGCGTTTCTTGCGATGGAGGAGACGACGATAGGAAGCTCTGAGGTTAGGGTAGGTGGATGTGAACATGGGTGAAAGCATGTCGAAGTTGGTGGTGGAGAGCCTTGCACTCCTTGTCACACCATTGGTTCACAGGGCATGAGTTAGTTTTGGGGGAGGTGGAGGGCTGCCTCCCAAATGATGGATGAGAGACAAGTGTACTTGGTAGATACAGAGTCAAGGAAGGGGAACTAGGTTTCGGAGGTGGGTAGAAAAGTTGTTTGGGTCCCCTTCATTGAATCGAAAGATAGTGTGGGGTAAACCTGGGGGTGGGGTGTGTTGGGTGGGGGGTGTTAGCCCAGAGAGAGAAGGAAAGAAGAGCATGATCCGCAAAGGGGATGTGGGAAACAAAGAAGTGATGAATAAAGGGAAGTAAGGTCCGGCTAGAGAGGACCTAATCAACGACACTCGCACCTCTATCGTGAGGTTGACATGTGAAAAAGCGAGAATCTGGGAAACATGGGAGTTCGTCCAGAATCAACAAGTCATGAGATTCCCCTAGCTGTAAAAAGTGTCGACCATAGGCTATGAATGGCCCCGATGCATCCTTGGACATCCAGTGAAGCCCCAATGACGTTGGATATGTCTCTTGGATGTAGAACACATCCTCCGATCGCTCATGGAGAGGAATCTAGAGGGATTTGGTGTGGGAGTTGAAGTCACCTAGAAGGATAACCTCCCCAACCATTGAATACTGGGTGATGCTGGTATATAAATCTATAAAGGGGTCCCCAATCTGGCCCATTATAGATTGCAATGTAAGTGTCCCTAGGGAGAGGAGAAACACCTCTAACCGAAACCCACATAAACCTAGCAAACTCATCCACGACCACCAAAGAAATCCTGTTTCGGAGGGAGTCCCTAGCGAAACAAGCAACTCCACCTAAACCTTTGATACCGCCCAAGCTCCTTGTCTCCTGTTTGCAGGTTGAGAACCATTGGTATCCTGTGATGTCCGGGAGAGGCTGAATAAGGCTCTCATGCGTCTCGATGATGAATAGGATGTTCAACGAGGTAATAGCATCGTACATTAGATCTGATGATGACCAAAAGGACCCATTGCTATTCCAATAGCTGATGGAAATGCATGTGCCCTGTCGCCTCTCCCAATGAGCCTGTCATTTGGAAGCCCCAGATCGAGGTTCCCACCCAGGTGGAAAAGAGTCTCGAATGATTGCTCAGAGGTTTCTAGGAAAAATGATGGACTGATAATGAAAGGGGAATGACATCTAAGCAAACCACTAGTAAAGTACCCCACTAAGCTATATGACACAACAACTAGGAATAAGACTTGGATCCATCATGCAATGTCCAAGTGAGAGTAATGATTGAAACATCCCGAGCACAAGAGAAAGGTAATAGGAGACTCCTCCACCAATAATCAACCATGGAGTAGCATTTGTAACATAATGAAGATGCATGATATGTTGCTGAAGCAACCTCCACCAATGGTGCAAACATGACCAATCAATCTGATAAACTGAAATGAGTAAAAGAGCAAGATAATGATATTGCCATGTCATCATGTAAGAATGCCACCTTCCCCCATGGTTGGCCAAGGGTTGGGTCAACCATAAGGGTAGCACCAAAATAACATGTGCAATATGAAAATGCCCCTAGATCTGTAACTAGTACATAGGAAATGCCCCTAGATCGTCATTAATGCCTCTTAGAACTTTGGAAATTCACTTTAATAATTTAATTCTTAAAGTCAATGTCATTTTATAATTAATAGAGGTTAATTTAATGAAATGCCTAAGTTTTTTGCATTAGTGAATTAAATTAATTAAATGAATCTTAGCCATTGATCTCAAGTGAGGTGAGATTTAATCTCAACCATTGATCACTTTGGAGATTAGGGTTAGGGCTCAACTCAAGATTATAAAAGGCAACCAAGGTGAGAGGAGAAGACACACAAGTAAGGAGTTAGTGACTCATCTGAGAGTGCAGAAGGACTTTCACTTTGTAGATTTTGGAAAGGGAGGAAATATTGCAGCTAGGAGGATTTTAGCAGGTCGTACTAGTAAGGTGGAGGTTGGAAGCTTTTCTGGAGGGTCGTACAGCCTGTAGGAGCACCTAGGGAGGGCTGTATAGCCCACGGGTTAGGTCGTACAGGACGTAGGAGGGCAGTTGCAGGTTGTATAGCCCGTGGGTAGCATCGTACAGACCGCGACATGGTCGTACTAGCTACGACAGGGTCGTACAAGTTGCGGCAGGGCTATACAGACTGTGATAAGGGTGGTATAGTCTGCCGTACATCCAACAATGCAACAGACATGGACAACAAAGGGCAGGGGGTTTCTTCAACAAAAATTGCCCAGGTTTTGCTGTTGTTTGTATTTTCTCTGTGGGCCATTTTCCCGGTAAGGGAGCCTTTGTATGCTTGGAAATTATTTTATTGAAAAACAAATTTGAATGGCATAAATTTGTTGTGCATGTGTCATTGTGAGATTGGTTTCCATTTTGCTTCCGCTATTTAATTCTTGTTTAAATATTTCAACAATTGTAAATTATTCAATGAGCTGCAATTTAATTTTTCAGCAATGAAATCACTAGGAAATAATTTATCTAGGGTTGGGATTAGAAAATTAACATGTTGTCAGAGCTTTAACTTTGAAGGGAAGCCAATTTCAAAAGATTTTTGCAGATCTATAAATCAACAGGGTTACTTCCACAATAGTTTGATTAGATCTAGAGATGGCAACAACCGGTCTTAGGTTTGAAGACCGGTTGGATGGAGCATCGAATTTCCTGTCCTGGAAAGCAAGGGTTACTTTGCTTTTGAAGGAACATGACCTTTGGGAGATCATGGAGAAGGTTGTTCCTCCTCCGACTGATGCAACTTAGTTAGTGGCTCATGAGAAGAAGGGCATGAAAGTCTAGAGAGTAACCATGGACGTCGTGAAGGATCATTTGATTCCTCATGTGGCAGAGAAGCAGTCGGCCAGAGAGATGTTCAAGGTTCTAGTGGATTTGTTCCAGAGTGATAACTCGAACATGAAGATGATCTTGAGAAACAAGTTCAGATCCATCTAGATGTCAAGATCTAACAATGTTACCAACTACTCCATGAGGATCACCCAGACATGTGATCAACTTGCAGCCATTGGGGAGAAAGTAAATGACGTAGAACTTGTTAATATGGCATTGAATGGGTTCACCAAGCCTTGGGAACCATTTGTCAAGGGGATTTGTGGTTGGGAGAAACTTCCAGATTGGCAGAGGCTCTGGGATGATTGCATCTAGGAAGAGACTCGTGAGGAGTCTAAAGCAAGCAAGCAAGAAGATGGAGAGGAGATCCTGGCTCTGGTCAGTCAGGCCAAGAAGAGCAAAGGAAAGGGTTCTAAGGGTAATAGTGAGGGGTCAACCTCACAGGCATAGAAGAAGAAAGACTTGAGTAAGATCAAGTGTTTTGCGTGCCACAAAAATGGGCATTGTGCATCACAGTGTCTGGAGAAGAAGGGGCAAGGGAAGACACAGATAGTAGCATCAGTAGGACACAACTATATGAGTTTGCAACAAAGTTTGAGAAGGAATTCACACTAGTATCCTTTCTCTCTACCATCACGATCACTAGGAGTGCATGGTACTTGGACAGTGGTGCATCACGACATATGACAGAAGCACTAGAGTTAATCAACAATTTGATGGAGAAGGACTCGGGGATCTATGTGGAGATTGGTGATGACACCAAGTATGTAGTGAAGGGCGAGGGAACTATTTTGTTCAGCTTGAGTCAGGAGGTTTGTTTGATGCCCATGATGTGCTTTATGTACTGGGATTGAAGAAGAATTTGCTCCGAGTCTCAGTTATGGAGGACAAGGGTTTTGTGGTCATGTTCAAGAAGACACTAGTACTCATACGTCCAGAGGGAGCTAGCCTTGACACAATAGTGATCATTGGGGATAGAGAGGGCAACTTAGCAAGTTGAAGGAAAACCCTGTTTAGATGGCCTTGGTACATGATAGTGACAACCTATGTGAGCTATGGCATAGGCGGATGGGACACCTGCACCACAGGGCATTGCCAATTATGAGGGAGATTGTCATTGATCTTATAGATTTCAGTGTTGAGCAATAGGGCGTGTGCAAAGGGAGTGCACTTAGCAAGAATGCCGAGGTTGCTTTTCCAAGTAGTGAGAGTAGGTCCAAGGGGATCTTGGATCTTATATATTCAGATGTGAGTGGACTGATGTAAGTAGCATCAGTGCAGGGAGCACTGTATTATGTGACGTTCATTGGCGAATTTTCCTAGAAAACCTGGATCTTCTTTATGAAGACCAAGGATGTGGTATTCAATCGATTACGGGAGTTCAAGGGCCAGGTGGAGAACCAGACAGGTAAGAAGATCAAGGTCTCGAGGATGGATAATGGGGGAGAGTACACCTCCAATGACTTGAAGGATTTCTGCAAGGAGACAAGGATCAAGAGGGAGTTGACAATCTCATACAACCCTCAACAGAATGGTGTTGCGGAGAGAAAGAACTGGTCCATCATCGGTTCTACTAGGGCTATGATACATGACTAGGAGTTGCCTATGTTTCTTTGAGCAGAGGCGTGTAACACAACAATATACTTGCAGAACAGGAGTCCTCAAAGGATATTTGGGGACAAGACTCCTAAGGAAGCATTCACAGGGGTGAAGCTAGAGATAGGACATTTGAGAATGTTTGGTTGTCCAGTATACATCCATGTGCCTGTGGAGAAGAGGATGAAGCTAGAGCCTTCAGGAGAGAAGAGATTTTCATGGGGTACAACGAGACTTCAAAGGTTTTCAAGATCTTTATACCAGCGCAGAGGAAGACAATTGTGATTAGAGACATGAAGTTCGAGGAGAGCTTGACTTCTAGGAAGTCTCATGAGTTACCACTAGTGGCAGAGGATGAGGAGCAGGAGGCTCTGAAGGGAGAACAATATTCAAAGGCTTCTAGTTCAGGGAGCCAACCTTTAGGTGGGGAGGAGGAGTTAGTCCCTTCCAGCTATGTCAGGAGACTCATGTGGTTAGAGAAGACATTGAGGGATGCTCAAGAGCATGTTGAGGATCCTAGGAGCACATTTAGGGAGAGCAAGCCTCCAAGGAAGTTTCCAAACTTCATGGCACTAAGGAGTAACGTCATTGAAGAAGGAATAGACTACCAGGCTTATCAAAATGCTATTGTGTAGGATGATGTGCAGGATATTGTGCCAGGATCGAAGGGACGACCAGTTCTAGGTGGCTCTTCCAGAAGTACAATCCTCGCTAAGAGGGAGTGTTGAAGTTTTGCAACTTGGACATGTACTTCCACATTAGTTTGTGTCTAACATGTGCGAGTCGTCATTAATGCTTCTTAGAACTTTGGAAATTCACTTTAATAATTTAATTATTAAAGTGAATGTCATTTTATAATTAATAGAGGTTAATTTAATGAAATGCTTAAGTTTTTGGCATTGGTGAATTAAATTAATTAAATGAATCTTAGCCATTGATCTCAAGTGAGGTGAGATTTAATTTCAACCATTGATCACTTTGGAGATTAGGGTTAGGGCTCAACTCAAGATTATAAAAGGAAGCCAAGGTGAGAGGAGAATACACACAAGTAAGGAGTCAATGACTCATCTGAGAGTGGAGAAGGATTTTCACACTTCAAATTTTGGGAAGGGAGGAAATATTGCAGCTAGGAGGATTTCAGCAGGTCATACCAACAAGGTGGAGGCTAGAATTTTTTTTGGAGGGTCGTACAACTTGCAGGAGTAGCCAGGGGGAGTCGTGCAACCCAGGGGTTAGGCTGTACAGGCTGCGGGAGGGCATCCACAAAACGTACAACCAGTGGCAGGGCCTACAACATACGGTTGGGCCATACAAGTTGCCATACAACCAACAATGCAGGAGACAAGGACAACGAAGGGTAGGGGGTTTCTTGAATAGAAATATGCCCATGTTTTGTTGTTGTTTGTATTTTCTCCGTGGGCCATTTTCCCGGTAAGGGAGCCCTTGTATGCTTGGATATTATTTTAATGAAAAGTAGATTTGAAGGGCACAAATTTGCTGTGCATGTGTCATTGTGAGATTGGTTTCCATTTTGCTTCTGCTATTTAATTTCTGTTAATTATTTCAACGAGTTTAAATTATTTAGTGAGCTACAGTTTAATTTTTCACCAAGGAAATCACGAGGAAATAATTTATCTAGGGCTAGGATTAGAAAATTAACAGATCAAGAAAGAGAGTAAAGGAGAGAAATGAGGATGATGCCAAAGTCTCTCAGTCTTGATGATCGAGGGCAAAGGGGGCGACCAGGGCATTGGCTTGTTGTCAGAGTCATTAGGCACCATAGTGGGATCTGACTGTATGATTCAGGTGGACGTAGGAGCGAACAAGCCCTACTCTCCTATTGTCCAAGGTTGAATAAAAGAAGCTTCATATAGAACCTTGGCCACTCTATTGAAGTTGGGAGGCATTCCAATGGGCAGGAGGCACCTTGCTTTGGATCCATCTAGGATTGATCTATCTGTCACTATGATGATGTGTGGTTGGAGGTTTGGTTCGACACCTTTGAACCGGTCTTGAGGATATCGATTGACCTCCTTGGGGGGAAGGTTGAGGGGATACATGGGGTCTCACCACTCTATGGTTTGGAATACTAGGAAGATCTTTTTGTCTCTTGTTGCACCTATTTGATGGTGAAAAATGGAAGTACGAGGTGATTCTCTTGGTAGTCTCGCAAGGCATGCAAGAACTAGGATCTATGACTATATTTCCTCGATGAGAGGGCTAGGCATCCTTGATTGCGATACCAAAAGAAAGTGGGAAGGGAGCTCCCCGAGTCCCTATAGAAGCAGTGGTATCCCCCTTTGATCTCATAGTAGAAGGGACACTTGAAAAAAGAAAATGAGGTGCATAGAGAAGACAACTTAAAGGTAAATGGGCTACAATCAGGGACTCATGGCCTCATAAACACCCTAGAACCGCCCCAAATAACCAGGGTCCTCCCTTGATAACCCACTTTCTAGATTCTTGGTCTTCAAACTTCAACACCTCCTAAGCCCCTGAAAATCAGCCATCTCGAGCTTTAGTCGATGTCCATAAACTATAACTAATTATCTACCAATAAACTCTCATTCTAAAACAACTAGAAACTCCTCTAGTGCCTCATTTGTACAAACTTTCAAAACCAATGATATTTTGGTCCTTTTAGCACACATATTAGGTGTAGTTAAAATTAACGGGACCTTCCTATGAGGAGAGCCACCTGGACCTCCAAGCACTGCATTTTGAAGGAGGGACCACTTGTCCTCTCTCCTGAATTAGCAATTCCTGTATCTCCTTTCCCCGTGATAGGAACCTATGGGACATTATGATTTAATTTGGAAAACTCTGTACCCTAGCTCTGGGGAAGCTTCCCCGTACCCCATGCTCCCGCTCTCGAAGGTCGCTGCACGCTCCTGGAACGATTCCCCACACTTTCAAAATGATTCGCCATGCTCCCTGGACGATTCTTATTGCTACTAGACCATATGAAAATAAAATAGAAATTACTCCATGGAAAGAGGCTTAAGAAAGCTTAGTAGATAGTATAATTATTTGTCCTTTTAAGTTTAGAAACTAGATTTGAGAACTTAGAATATTTTGTCGTTATTATGGCCTATTTTGTAAAAATTGTATGGTGGTTGAAGTTTGAACCGTTGATTGCATATTACAACTCTTTTTTCATGATGCCCTGTTTCATTTCATGGTTGATGTTATTTCTTACTGTTTGTTGATGACAAATGTTATCTGTTGAAGCTTGAAACTTGAAGGTTGGTGTTATGTTTGATAATTTGATGACAATGCTACAAGTTATAACTGCTAGATCTTTGATGTTATTTGTGTACTAAATGGTTGATGCTTTAATGAATATCATTAATCTACCACAAAGATCTATGTTTTCATATTTTTCTGTGACTAATTCACCAGTCTACATGCTTTTTTGAATACATATATGCATCAAAATATACAAAAATATACATTATATAAAAACACACTCCTGGAAAGCTTCGCTCTTGGAGTCTTTTGGAAATTGTTGCTTCATGCTCCTGCTTCCTGCTTTGCTCTTGCCCCCAACAGCTACTCTCTGTACTGATTTAATTTATAAACCCTGTACGGATTTAATTTATATTGCTTGAAGTCATGGGCTTTTTGACCAATACTGTGTAGATTGCCATCTTGGCTATATGCATAGTTTATGCTCATTCTGTATTGCCAATTTTGTGACATGTAACTTGGGCCGTAGATTTCTTCCACCTTGGACCAGAATGAACGTAAAAATGGTAACTTGTCATGCTTTGCATTTCTTTGCCCAGTATCTATCTCTCCATTCCTTTGTGGATATTACAGGATTGTGTGTTTACCATGGAGTGAGTACAGAGTGTTAGTGTGGTACTATTTTTGGCTTTGCCCGCAGACTCACTATATTTGAAATCAGTTAGTTAAAGCTCTTTATTGATTTCTTTCATGTATCTGCCTATGGGAAATGGCCTTCATATGGATTATTCACATTTACGAGTGACAAGACCTTTTAAAGGCATCTTTATAGACAGAAGTTGTCCTATTCCACCAGTTACATGCCTTCTGTTCAAAAGTCTTCCTGCCTTATTTTGATTGTTCTTAACTTTGAAGTGAAATTCTTTTCCATGTTTTTATGTTACTGTATCAATTGTTTGTTGTTATATGTTTGTCCAACCAGTAATGCAGACATTGGACAAGTGCTGAATCCTTGGATATCTTTTTGTTATTCTTGTTGTAGTTTGTTTGAAAAAGCTTTCTCATTCAATCATTTTGTTCCTCTATGATAACAGCATTGCCAGATATAGGAAAACACCACCATATTTTCCAGAGGGTAACAGTTGGGACCTTGAACTTTGTATTCTGCCTTTTAAACAAAGTATATTGTACCCTTGCTGCAAACATGAGCTTTGTCTTTCGAGGATCACGCGGGGATATAGAAAATGGATTCCCCAATTTCATACCAGAGAGACGTGCTATGGTATGTCTCAAAAATTCCCATTCTATAACTATTTCTCTGCAGATTGCTCTACTGGTAGTCTCTATAGATTAATGCATGCTGTTCTGTAAAGGTTTGTGCATTGGAGTATATTACCTGGAATTGCAGAAAAGATGTGTTCAATTGTTATTGTCAGCTGAATTCAGTTTTTTCTATTTTTGGTTGATATCAACTTCAAAATGTGTTTCTGTTCATTCTTTTGCAGCGAATTCATGGTGGTGGGCGCTCGATAAATGCTAATCCTATGGCGTTTCTGGCCACAGGTATGTTTGAGCATATATCATTCTTCACACTTTTCCTAATTAGCAAGTATTTTCTATAAATGCCGAACTTATTAAATTATGTGTTAGTGACCTCTTAATATTGTTGCTGCAGTACTATTGTTGTTCATGATCTTAAATTCCCACCAAATGTCTCCAAATTTTCTGGTATGGTTTATGCACCAAAACGCTTGATTTGTGAAGAGTTATATGAGCTATTTCAAATTATAAATCAGGTTATGACAGATCCTTCTTATGTTGTCCTTTACTTGAGATATAAGAAAAACTGTCTGAATCATAGATCATGATATCGGGCATCCTTCTTATGTTGTCCTTTTTTCCACTTGTGAGAAAAACTGTCTAAACAGGTCGCTATGATGTGTTTAATGTTGGTCCTGGATTATATTATATGCAGCTCTGGCTGGGCCTTGGTGTATTTTTGATGGCAAGCAGCCTGCGGATGTATGCAATGTGTCAGCAGCTTCAAGCTCAGGCCCAGGCACATGCTGCAGCAGTTGCTGCAGCAGCTGGAGGCTTAGTAGGTCACACTGAACTGCGGTTACGTATGCCTCCTTCCATTGCATTTGCAACAAGAGGCCGGCTGCAAGGCCTTCGTCTTCAGCTTGCTCTGCTTGACCGTGAATTTGATGACCTAGGTATTCGTGCATGAAAGCACAATTTTAGATATTTGATTCTAATTGTTTAATGCTTCATATTTGTTTTGGATTTCAGGAAATCAAAATATGTAGGGAAAGATGATTGTCAAACTTAAGATATAAGAACATTTCTTATATCTTTATATCCTTGGCTGATGAGCTGTTTGGAATGTTTCAAGACTATGATGCACTGAGAGCACTGGACTCAGACAATCCCCCTGGTGTCCCATCAATGAGTGATGCAGAGATAAACACACTGCCAGTTCACAAATACAAAACCCAGTCTCATCAGTCTCCTCTTGATAGTCAGCATGGGTAAGTTCTAAAACTATAACTTGCAATTGTTCAGTTATTTCTTTGAGGTTATAAATTTGGTGCTTTGAGAGTTTATTTATCTTTTGGCCAGAAGTATAAGCACTTTTATGCTGAATAGCTATATTAGTGACCTTTGACAATGGGCATTTGTCATTGAGAAGTGGCATGTGTCAAATGTTTTTCCTGTGTTGCTGCCTTATGTTGAATAGAGTATTTATCTGGTTTTCAGTGAGGGCACATCTTTGCAGCGGCAGAGTTCATCTTGTGCAGTCTCGAAGGAGGCAGGAACTGTAAGTCCCTTTTGCCTATGCAGAGTGCACCATTATAAAATACACCATCATATATTAGCTTTAGAGAAAAATTTTGAACATTTTTTGCTTTGTTACATAATGCAAAAGATGTACGCTACAGCTAACTTTATAGTTTGTTTTATGATATGGTAGTTCCAAAACACAATATAGTATGCCATTTCTTTGGCAATTGTAGGCACTGATCATTGTAATACGAAATTATCATGTGATTATATGTCCTGTTAGAACAAATTGAAATACCCTTTAAAGTTTGTTAGAAATGATTCTTTCTGCCCTTGCCTCTTCCCTTGATTTTGAACCTTGTAGAAAAGTTCTATGAATTGCTTGAAGTCGCGAGGTCTTGTATCTGGTGTAATTTTGTTTTGGGCATACCCTACAAGATTCTAAGATCTTGATTCTTGGCAACTTCTCAGGTTCATATTTTTCTATTCCATGTGTGATGTGCAATGCAAAAGAGAACAGTTTGCAGCTGTTTCCATACAGGAAACCTTTCCAGTGTGGAAATGGTACAGAAAATGATGGGAAATGTCTGGGAAATGTTTCCTAGAATTTAACATCATTTTGAGCTTCTGGATACCTCCTCTTTTCTTTTCATAGCTGATAAATAGAGCTGGGTAAATTCCTAATATCGAGTGAATGTTTTCTACATTTAGACATTGCAGATTTTTAGTTGTATTATGATGTCATGTGCCAGTGCCATATATTCACATTACTTTCGAGGAGGGGGGCCAATTTAGTACAATACTAGGTTGATGATTTTTAATTGTGGAGTTTAATGGTAAGGTATCTTGAACCAACCATGGAAAATAGTAAATACTCATAGGTGTCAGCATGTTGAGAGTCCTTGGAAACCGTAATCATGGTGGAACATGTCAATGTCAGTTTAATCAAGTTAATCCCCAAGGGCTTGAAAAGAGGGAAAATAGTAGGATGGAGGCCCATCACTCTTTTAAATGTTTCTTATGAGGTCTTGGCAAAAGGTTTAGCAAATGGTCTCAAGCCCATTGCATCCAAGATAATATGGCAATAATAAACTAGCTTTGTGATCTCACTAATTGAAAGTAAATTTTTGATCAAACTAGGAATGTATAAAACATTCATAAACATCAAGGTCTTACCTTTCAACGTTATGCACTTTACCACGGCCTTCTATATGTGGTGCTCTTATCCGTCCCCCAATACCACTATATCTGACTTTGGCTTATTTTCAACAAATTCAATGAGCCAGTCACTATATTATTAAGTTATTCAAATATTTAGATGCAGCAGAATAAAAGAACTAATCACCTAACTACTTACCACCCTTTAAGTCATCATAAATCAACTTTATAACATAATGTAAGGTAACCAACTTAAATTTCTGTCTAAGTTATTACACGATATGATCATTCTAACTTTTGCACATTTGTTGGTTGGGGGAGTCATCATGATCACTTAGCCAAATAATGTAACATGGAACTTGTATAAGATGGCAATTATGTGAAACATAGAAGGAATGGGCTTTATGTCAAATGCATGCGATGGCTGCACGAAACGTGGGAATAAGACAATCCACAAACATGCCAAAATATTTGAACCACACAAATAGCCCAATACTAGGTGAACCACACAATTTCCAATGCAATGGGAAGAGGAGCAATGAAATAAATTACTTGACAATTCCTTGGCTGGCACAACTTGACAATTCCTTTCTTAGCAAACTATCCGCCACTAAGTAAATAATGACTCAGCCACCAATTGCATAGGTTCTAGGAAGAGGAAGACAATCTACTAGGTAGCGTATGGCTCTTATGGCCTCCGATTCTCCTCCAATCGTTGTGTATGTCTTTGAGGAAGGCACATGTGCTGCATATGGCTTCCAATTCTCCTTCAATTGCTGTGTACGGCTTGGTGAAGAAGCCTATGTTTTGTATGGCTTCAATAGTCACTAAGTTTTGCTGGATAGAATTAGTTACTCAACTAGATAAGTGTAACAGTCAAATAATAGTAGCCATGCATCTCCAATCTCAAAGTAAATTTAATGGTGGATAGTACAAAGTAGTTGGTATTCTTCAATTGTTAATGGAGAATGAAAACATGAAGGAAATCGATAAAACTACAACTAGAAATGGATTTTCACACCATTAGGATGAACCGAGACAACAATTTAAACATAGATAAATAAGATAAGATAAGATAAGTATATTAATGTTCAACAAATGAACACAAAAGTAGGTCAATGGGACTATTTTGGTACAATGATGTATTATACAAGGCGGAAGTGCTAAAGTAGCTCCTATATAAAAGCAGGAAACAAGAAGTAAAATAGAATATAAGTTTAATCTAAAAACCTAGAGAGATGACTCCACAAATGGAGAGGCAGTCCAGGAGAGAGAGATGTACGAGATGAGTAGATCCAAAATCTATGGCACCAGTGGTATGAAGCTACTCTGTTCTATTGAATCCATCTCTCCTAACATCTGAGGTTGAATGAAGAAAACTCAAAATGGATGGTTGTCCAGATGAAGAATCAGAAGAGGAGTTGGAATGAGTGCCGTGTTGCTATCTAGAAGGAATATCTTGTCGCTGTGGTCTAGAAGATCTCATTTGGTGACTGGTTTGATTACTAAAATGAGGTCTGGTTTGGCGATGCCGCTGGGGTCTCCTAGAGGTAGAAGTAATGCCCCGTGTTCTCATCGATCATGGATCATCTCTATCCAACTGCCGCTTTGTGCCCCTAGTCGGGAGCACCATAAAAAAGGAAGTGATTTGTGGGGTGGGAGCTGGTCCAGGGTGTGGATGTGGTTGGAGAATAGAAGAGCAGAGATGGAAGGCCTCTTGTATGTATAGGGCCAGGCATCTCTAGTTAGGATACCTAAAGAAGTTGTCAAGCGTCTATAACTCTTTGAAAATATTGTGGAACCATATTAAGATCTTGTAGTAAATCGGGTAACGGAAGATGAAGTGCTCCTCAGTCTCAATCTCTTGGAGATGGCACATCTGGCATATCCTGTTTGATCAGCCAATTTGATGGTGAGTCTCAATCTGCAGTCTATGAGAGCCAACTCTCAACTGGCCTAGGGGATTCAAAGAGCATGCATCCAATAGCGAAGGTGCAATGTGGTCGAACAATGAGGCCATCCCTCATAACCATGAAGTGCTCAGCGTAGATTGCCATCTTTGGACGTAGCCCACTTTGATGGTTTATCCAAGTGACTTGTACAAATTGTCTGTAGATATCCTCTCGGATGATTGTATGCATATCTTTTCTGGTAGTTTAGAGGTGGCTGGGTGCACATAGGGAATATCTAAATGGAGGGAGCTGGTCCATTGTAATATCAACATATGTTAGGAGATCCGAGACCCCGGTCTACCAACATCAAGATTGAGCCAAAGAATTAGCTGTTGCAATGGACTTTGAGAAGTAGGCCAAATATGGATACTTGTCTCGCCCCCTCGATGTATCGACGAAGCTTCGATTGTGATGCAGAAGTGAGATGAGACTAAACACTGTCTCAAGCCGGAAGGGGTGAGCACCAAACTCTACAAGGATGATGGGCTGAGGAACTGTCTGCTTGCATCTAATGATGCAACGAAGGAGGATGATCTGCACTCTCTCGTTGAAATTCCTACATAATTAACACAACACATAGAGAAATTCATCACACCATCAACACAATATTTACCATGGAAACCCAAATGGGAAAACCAACATTCGATTGGCTTCGATTAGTCTCTTTATTTCTCGACAAATGGGCAGATTACAGTACCTTTTGGCTCTTTGGTACTTTATCAGTCTTCACATGGGAATTTAGGCATCAATCTCGGCCAAAGAACCCTATTCCTTTGTAGTGCATGAATAAATAAGAGAATGGCTTTACTGGGGGCTCAGTTGGAAGGACATGCATCCCCAACTGCTCACCTTCCATTGGCTTTTCCTCTTTTCTCAGTAATCCTTTGAGGAATAGTTTATGATGTTTTATTTTTTTAATACACATTTTTTTTCTTTTCATTTTTTTTCAATTCTCTTTCTTTTCAATTTTGACTTTTCCCATGCTTACATTAAGATTACAATGTTATTGTAGGTGTGGACATCAGTCAAAATGACATGGATCCCTTCATGCCATTAACCTTGTCCCTTAACTTGTCCTCAGTCTTGAACCTTGATTTTGTCGATCCTCGTAGATCTTGAGCTAATAGCCAATTGTATTGTTGTGCAGATCCAATTCGGATCATCGTTTGCCACGTGTACTTACAATAGTCTCACATTCACTCTTATAGTATTCACTTGATTTAATTGAATAATTGTGGCCTTTGACGCTAATAAAAGCCCTAAGATATTAGGACTCCAAATAGTCATTTATTGTAGCACATTATCCTTTAGTTTGGTTTAGTCATTGGAAGAAACAACTCCAGGTCTAAGCTCTAGTTGAAGCCAGTGTTCTTGTATCTAGACATCTTCACATCCTCATTTGTTTCACAATGGACTATAGAGTATGATAGATCTCAATGTCAGTGTCAATTCGAAGAGCATAGTTTGATGCCAATTGTGATGTGCAACAAATTGATCACACTAGTACCACACTAGGATGGCCATGCTTATTTATGGAGATCCATCTTGAAGTTTGTTGAACGAATTTTCCAACATACCCATATGTTCTTTTAGTTGGTTCATTGTTAAAAATTTGTTAGTGGATGTAACGATTAATGGTTATGTGAGGGCTAATTGCATTTCTTTTAGATTTTTGGGGTCTAATCAAAGCTAGGGATGAGTGGGGGTTTGTAAGCTCCTCTGCTTCTCACTAATTTTCTGTTTTTTGGTCTTCGTAGTCCTTGTAGCATGGAGAAGTTTGGTGGCATGTTTATTGATTTTTCTTGTAAGTTAGCTAGGGTGTGCAGGTGGGGATGTGTGTGCGCTTTTTTTGAAATATGGGTGAGTGGAGACATGTCACTTATTATGTATACATTTATATTTAAAATATTGTAGTATGTTAAAAATCTAAAATTGGAAAATAGTAAAATACATAAGACTTTAGAAATTTACGACTTAAAATTATAATATAATATAATATAAATATGGTAATAATTTAATATTAAGCTCCTCTGCTTCTCACTAATTTTCTGTTTTTTTGGTCTTCCTAGTCCTTGTAGCATGGAGAAGTTTGGTGGCATGTTTATTGATTTTTTTTGTAAGTTATGCTAGCAAGGTAGCGAGGGTGTGCAGGTGGGGATGTGTGTGCGCTTTTTTTGAAATATGGGTGAGTGGAGACATGTCACTTATTATGTATACATTTATATTTAAAATATTGTAGTATGTTAAAAATCTAAAATTGGAAAATAGTAAAATACACAAGACTTCAGAAATTTACGACTTAAAATTATAATGTAATATAATATAAATATGGTAATAATTTAATATTAACAATGTCACAATCACATTCCAGTTTGATATTCATGATATAACTTAAAAAATTTCCTATTCAATTATTCAAACTTTAATACTATGGTCATAATTTTAAATTTGTAAGTGTTACAACAAAATCTAGCACCCACAAAAGTGTAAAGTCCCAATCACCAAGGTGCTAGTTTTGTGCAACTTAGGAAGGCTACCAACTGTCACCTCAGTAGCTCTTCCTCTCTCTTTAGGTTGGTTTTTCTCCAACTTAAGGTGGGCTTCTCTAAAAGGTAGGATTGCTAGGCTATAGAATGGGGGCACAAGGTGATTTAATGAAGAGTTAGTCTAAGCAAAATGGTTGTAGTATATGAAATAGGATGGAAATGGGAATGGGGGTATGGAAAGGAAAGAAAAGTGAGATGAGGGGAAAAACGAAATGGGATGATGTAAGAGTAGTGCCCATCAATCTAAGTGCTAA
The DNA here is from genome assembly GCA_009831015.1 of Picea engelmannii. NCBI lineage: Eukaryota > Viridiplantae > Streptophyta > Pinopsida > Pinales > Pinaceae > Picea > Picea engelmannii. The sequence continues at coordinate 23,240 of WSFP011383537.1, forward strand.
TGGAGTCATGAAACATTGAATGAATGAAAGAACTAGTGTGTTACAATCAACTAATTTGAAGTAGGCTATATGGTTGGTTGAAAGGGCTAGTTTACCACATTCAACATCCTGGATGAAAGAACTTATTTGGTACATTCATCACTTGGGCGTGTACTCAAGGTAAAAAGGGCCTAATTTGACACAATTGAACCTTAAGTATTTGCTGAAAATGTGTTGTAGAAAAACTAGTCTGCGATTTAGTTGATAGAAGAAAGGAGAACAAGTGCAGAAATAAAACAACAAATAAAGCAAGAGGGAGAACCTCCTCACATTCTTTTCTCCTAGATGAATAAATTCATTACTAAGCCTTTATAAAAGAATGACAACGAGAAGCATCTACAACAACATGGACAACAATTGAAGAGCAGAAATAAAGCATACAACAAAGTGGATCAATACCTCAATCTTCCATTAAACTTCAAATTTGATACGCAAGGGACCCCAACACCACCATCTCCAAGCTCCAATCTCCAATCACTACTTTCACTCCACAACCCTCCAAAATGCAACCAAGGGGTGATGAACAAGGCAAGTACATGTGAGAATGCCACCAAGCAGTAGTCACAATCATTCAACCAAGGAGAAGTAAGATTCGCCTATAAGCCAAAGACCTCCATGGAACCAACAACAAATCTCCATCAATGTGATGAAAATAACAAAGTGGAACCTCATACAATATAAGGTGTAACAGTAAGTAACTACAAAACATCCTCAATGGCATTTACTCATGAGGCATGAATCATTGGTGACTTGTCACTTATTAATAATGCCGACAATTGACTCTTTTTCATGTTTTGCATGCTCTAGATCCTTGGTAAAAAAGCTCTACAAATACTTGCCTCTCTCAAGTTGTGGCTCATTTGCTGGGTTTGTAAATGTAGGCAGCTCAATAAAGCATCGTGTTGGATCTCATTGTAATGTCATCCATGAAATGGTTCGTTTTTTTGGAAGGACCTTCCCTGTACCTTGGTCTTTCTGAGCAAGAAAATGAAGGGCACTATGAATATACACTAATTTATCTGCCTTCTTAGATTCCAATTAGTTTCTCTTCACTGAATGAATAAAACTTGTACGTACTCCAATACCTCATTGATTAAGAAATTGGCTATGTTATCACTTGATTTGTACTTGTGCAAAGCCCTCCACAAGATCCCAAATCTTATGTAACTATGGAAGAATCTACCACTGTCACCTAAGTAGAGACTTTCCTCATTTTAGTGATGGAGGAGTCACCACCACAAGGAAGGCTTCCTAGGTGGCCTCAAGGGATCAAAATTCAAATAGCAAGATTAGCCATGCCTACAACCCCCTATCTTGGTCACCTGTTGGTTAGGTGTAGGTCTAGGAGAGGGATAGAAGATAACGAGTTAGTTGTTGTACTTGTAGAGACAACAAACAATTTTCAATAAATGTAGACAATTACCAAGTTATAGTATGCAACAATGACCTCTTAGACACTAGATAATCGATGAATGCTATGGATGTTGCAAACTATTCTTGTAGCAGCAATTAGAACTTTGCAACAGCAGCAAACAAAAGTACTCCGAAATGTAACAATTCACCATGAAAATCAAGCTTTCAACAAGTGTAACATTATCCAATTGCTAGAAGTAATTTCTGAGTAAGATAATCCACTTATAAATGAGTGTATGCAACAAATTATTGTAGTTTTCAGTGGTTGTAGCAAACTTTTATAACAGCAGCAAGAAATAGTTGTAGTTTGCTAGGGTCAGGGTTAGCAAGGTTAGTAAATTGTTTGAGAGCATGAGAAAATTGATTTTAATAGCTACTTTAACTACAAGAACACTCTTAGACTAGTGCCGTTGTCCTCTACAACAAATGGAGTCTCAAATGTATTAGCTTGAAGATTGAACTAGATGAAACAAGAAAGGTAAAGTCTAAACCCTAAGGTGCAAACATGCTTGGGCCTTAGGTCTTAGACTTTGAGGAAAGAGGTACCTAGGGTGCAAACACTCTTGGGCTCTAGGTGTCGTTTTTCCCTTCTTCTAGCTTCACTTAGGTCAATGATCAAAGTCTACGGTTAAAACCCTAAAGTGAAAGCACTTTTGGGCCTTAGGCTTTTAACCCTAGCAAAGAATGCTTCACAAATTTGGACAATAAAGACTTTGTGAGGGAGAGAAACGCTTATGTCTCCCTCTTAGGGTTTCAACAAGACTAGAATACTTGCAACAAGATAGCAATTTAACCTTTAGCGTTAGCAAGAAACATAAAATTGCAGAAAATTACTTACTTCCTCCAAACAACATCATCATTCAAAACCTAATTGCAGAAATTATCCATCCAAGAGAGCTAAACATCCACAAAGAACCTCCTCCAAGGCTAACGCATGAGAAAAAAGAGCCAAGAGGCTAAAAATAGTGAATCTTTTTGAAGTGTTACCCCATACAAGTGTGAGGCAAAGTGATGATGAATGAAATATCCAAGCGCTAGCCTCTTTATATGAGGTAAACCTAGCACTTTGTCCACCAATCAAGTGAAATAACAAAAATAAGTGAGGCAGACCCCTCAAGTAGCCTCTACAAATGCTAAAAATGCAAATAAGCTATCATAAATTCCACACGCGTGGTGACGTCAAGCCTCCCAAGGCTAGAGGAGGGCCTCCCAAGGCCACATGGAATCTCAAGGTGAAATCATGGCAAAGGGTGCCTCCCATCATCCTTGGTCATGCTCCATCATCAGTGGTACCCCATGGGACATCAAACCCCATCATCAAGAAACCCTAGAAGTTGACGTCATCAACAGATGGAGGCCAACGTCAAGGGTCTAGGGAACTGCGTCCAGGGTGGAGGAGGCTGCTTCTCGTCTCTGCATGGTATCTGGCTGTTTGCTGCTGCAACGTCCTCAATCCATTGAGTAATAAGCCTTGGGGTACACTGCCCAACCTGTGGGCTTCCAGCCCATCTGTGTGCCATCATGACCAAATCTGCCAAAACCAAGCTCATCTGTCCATCCTCTGAGGTTCTGAAGATGTGAGAGCTCATGTAAGAAGGTGGCAAGTCACTGGATGGCTCACTACTTTGCATCACACCTGCCAAAGTCTTGCAATAAGGGCACAACGTCCTGAGTAAAATCCTAGGATGTCTCTCAAAGAACCATGTTAGGGCCATCCAAAACAAAGTAGAATATAAGACAAGGTAAACTAATGTTCATAAGAGATATTAGTCCTCGAGTCATGCAAAGTAAGTTGTTAGTTAAGATATAAGCCATGTGAACAATTCACCTCAGTATCCCCTTCAAGCATCACACCGGCCCAGGACCTCATGTGAGTTGGCAAGTTTAAATATGGGAGCGCATTCATCCATCCTTATTAGGTGTGGCAACCAAGATAGTAAAAGAAAAGACCTAGGTAGAGGGATAGGTCCCGAGAGAAACAATGAAAGAAAGAAACCCTTCAAGAGTAAGTGTGATAGTGGTATGGATTTGGGCTTACTTCATGGCTTATGTGTCATTAAATCCATTTCTATGATCGCCTTTGAGAGGGAACGCTTGCTGCTTGAGATACCCTTTCCTCGGTACTTTTTGCATTCTGAACCCCTTAATTGCCTTTTGATACACGTTCATTATTTTGTAAGTCCCCTTTACAGGTTTCAAACTTTTGTTATTTCATTTTCTTTCTGGGCTATGGTCCATTCAGTGCATCAGGACAAGGGGCGATAACCTTGAGAGGGGGTAGAGCTCAAGCTGGCCAGTGGCTTTTATAGGTGGCCTTTTTCATTTTTTCATAGCATACATATAACAACTGCATCAACCTCTGGGCCTTTAGCCCCTTCTTCTCATGAGAGAATGGATCATGACCCATTATCGATGTTTAGTACATTGTGAGAGGCTCCAGGATGGAAAGTGTTAAGTATGGTGGGGAACCAGACGCTACCCTTGTGAGGGCCCCCCAGTAGTACCCCTCTTCCCTAGGTGGTGACAACACGAGACTAGGGCACAAAAGTTGGCCACCAAGCTGAAACGAGACAACAAACACAACTTCCCAAGCTAGTGATCAATTATCCAACTTTAACCAATGATCCTCATCTACATGCCCAGTAAATTAAGCACAACACTTCGCATGAAAGAAGGACTAACATACCTCATGGCGACATTGGCTTACCATCTCCCATACACAGAGTTGTCTAGATGCGATGATCTTGGTTGATCTGTAGCTGTAAGAGGCAATCTGAGGGGGGTTGTCGGTCTGTCATTTGTGGACATGCTGATCATCATCATGGTCAGGATCATTGTCTCCATTGCAGGCCATGAGACATGATCTCCTCTGTTTACCCCTAGGCATGGGGGGTAACAGGCTACTTGTGAGAGTAGCCATATAGCAAATTATTGTAGCTCTTTGGCATGTATGTACACCATGAATTTGCCACCAAATCTATTGGATCTTTGTTATGATTCCTCTCACACAAACCCTGAATTGTGCCAAACTCACCTTGCCCATGTGAAAATGGTGAAATCAAGTTCAAATGTCAAACACTAAATAATATATGGAAAATTATATATTTATATATATGATAAATAGAAGATAGAGAGTGAGTACAATCTACAATATCTACTAACATTTATACTTGTGAAGGGTTGAGGTCATGATGAACAATTGTGACTCTTTATTTATAAATGGGTGATTAATTAGGTATATGACAAACCCTTCCCCTTTAAGTGCTTTGTTCTGAAAGCATAGGAAGAGAAGGATATTAATTTTTAAATGCCTCTTTTTCCCATGAAGCATCATCAATTGGTAAATTCTTCCTTTTGATGAGATGTTCTGTTATCTATTAGGCATTGCAAGAATTTTGTACCTATTGATAAAATGCATTAAAGCTTCAAAGACAGATCCGACCTCATCAAGAACTAGTTACTCTCTTTGTATTGGGAAATGATGTCCTAATTTTGAAGGCAGACTCAACCTTTGTTATGAAGGTTTAAAGCATAAGCAACCTTGCTTATGCTTTCTTATAGTTGGTAAGGTTCATAGAATTTTGTTCTTTCCTCCTTGCTTAAGATGTAATTGTTTATATGGTTGAATCCCAAAAAGACCCTATCCCCTTCATGAAATTATTGTTTTGATTGATGATGGTCAACTTATTTGTTAGTCCTATTTTGAGTGTTAGCTCTCAAACTCTACCCTAGGAGGAAAAGTCCTAACCTCAATAGGAAAGCATAGAGGTATAATAGGCAAGCTACCCACTGTCACTTTGGTAGCCTTGCCCCACACTTCAGACTAAGGAAACTAAGCTACCCTACCCTAGGGGGGAATCCTTATGGTCAATCTAAGCCAATCGTTATAGAGTCAGTGTGAGTGCAAATTAGCTTAAATGGATTAACTGTGTATGGTAGTGTTTTGAAATCAGTTCGAATCAACTTGGACTTGGTCAACTCGGTCGAGTTGACTAGTGATCATATTGAATCGGTCAAGTCAAAGCATGACTCGGCCGGTTTGGTACCTAACCGGTCCTACTCGATCGAGTTTGTATGAACTCGACCAAGTACGTATTGGACCCCACCAACATGCAAAATTCAGTTTTTCTTTAGAAAGGTTTGGCCAAAAACACCGACAATTAATGGTAATGTTAAATTCTTAAAGTAAAAGATGACATTTCCTTTTCTAAGGAATTGTCAACTTTTACTTAATTTTTTAACATTACCATTAATTGTTTCAGGATGTTTGAGAGTGGTTCCAACCTCATCGGACTTCATATGGAGAATGTAGAATTTCATATCCCATTCAAAATTCAACAAACTTAACAATATTTAGGGTTTCAGGATTGGTAGGATTGCAACATTTTCATTTGGATTCTATCACGTATGAGGGTATGGGATTGGCATTTAATCAAGAACATCAAGCCCTTTATGTACCTTGATGTTGGTGGTATTGATTGTTGAACTCCTCTGTCATGTCCTT
>ML854057.1:6951-21576 GCA_009831015.1 Picea engelmannii
TTTCCATCCACGAAAGCTATTATGTTTCCCTTGTCTTCTAGGCAAGATATTGATACAATATTCTTTTCTAAACCAGGTACATATAAAACATTGCTTAAGTGAACATAATTACCTGTTTTCATTTTGATGGCGGCTTGTCCAAATCCTTCCACAGGGTAAGCGGTTTTGTCTCCAAGCTCTACCTTGTACGAGGTCTTCTTATCATTTAGATTTGAGAGTCTGGCTTGATCTCTCGTCATGTGCCTAGAAGCTCCACTATCGATTATCCACATGTCATCTTCAATCGTTCCAGTAAGTGCTAAGTAGTGTAAAAAACTGATTGTTTCACTGATGTCTTCTGTTGATTGGTAACTGGTCATGCCTTGATCCAAAACTTCAACTTCATCATTTCTGTCTTCTGAGAGAGCCAAAAGGTTTGTTGAGTTAGGGCGTATCTAAATATCTTCTTTTTGAGCGACATGCTCCATCACAAGGTGCTGGATCTGAGATTAGGGTTTCTGCAACTGCTTCTGCTAGTAACGCTAGCAGCAGTGTCTTTGGAAGCTGCTCCTGCTAGTAACCCTAGCGACAGTTCCTCAACGAGCTCAATACCCTAGCAACTATGCTTCCTTCCAGTGTTTAGATTGAATGAAGGAGGTGTGGGCCCATAACCTGTTAGAATATGAGAGATTGTGCTCGTTTTACCATTGACAATACCCTTGTCACCCAACCATAGGATGAAGCCACCCTCCGAGCACCTTGACCTTGACAGAGAAGAATACTGGTAGCAATCAATAGCCAAGCAAGGCTAATGCACCAAGCAAGAATAGAAACCAAGCTGATCAGATAGTCCCACCCAGAAACTGGCGCAACACCTTCCCCAGAAACTTGCGCACAAAACTGCCAACTGCAGTGCACACAACTGGCTCTCTGCAATTCTAAGAATGTGACAAATGAGAACTGGCGCCCTATATTTATAGTAATCTGGCAGACTTACTGGGGTTGACTTCTCCTTCTGGGTACTAATTAATTCATATTAATTATATTTCTGCAGTTGACATCTTGTTTAGGGTTTCCTTTACTTCTTTGCTTCCTTCCGGAATATTCTAATCTCGTCATAGGTCACAATAGAGGTTCATATCTCTCGAAGCTACCATAATATCAACGCTTCAATATTGGGTCATGTTATCTTTTCAGCTTGGGAGGTACTCTGCATATGTGTCTTGTATGCGGAAGTTACCTTGTACCTACACTACTAGACACTTGACTTTATAATGAGCTTTTATAAAGTTGTGATAAAGTGGTTCTTTTATTAAAGAGACTTTTTAATAAAGTGTACCTTCTAATATTAAAGTGACTTTATTTCATAAAGTGCACTTATGTAATAAAGTGAAATGTACTTTGGTATTTTAAGTGATTTATTTTGGAGGGAATGAATCATGGCCCTTGATCTTGTAAAGGAAAGATTAGATCTCGGCCTTTGGATTTAGGGTTGGGGAAGGTGAAAAGACACTTGGGAGGTAAAATGTCATTTTCAGATTATAAGAGAATGCATTGGGTAGTGTGCAAGACACAAGAGAAGGAGATTGAGAGATATTTTTGAGTAGGCTTGAGAGAAGGAAGCTAGGGCAACAAAGAGGGCACATTTCCCAAGAGATATTGGGCACAAATCCCAAGGGAACATTTATGTTTGAGTGCTGGGTTATTTTTCTGTTGTTGGAGGTCGTATTGTATAGATCTATACAGCAAGGGGAAGAGGGCACGAAAATTGAGGCAGGTTGGGCACGATTTTCGAGGCAATTTAGAGGGTTTTTCTTAATGCTTCTAGGTTGTATAAGATAGTCCGTATAGTAGACTGTGGGCACAAATTTCAAGGTGCATATTTCTGGGCAGGTCGTACAACAGTACGAACTTGGCACATTTTTTGAGGCATAAATTTTTGGGATAGTTTTAGGTGCTATGAGGTTTTTGTCTCTTGGTTGGAAATTGTATTCTTGCTGCTGATATGTACTTTCCAGAAGCTGAATAATAATATTTATCTCTCTCTCATTGGGTTTCCCCACATTGGGGTTTTTCCTAGCATTTGCCTAAATTTCTGAGTTATTCATGGTTGATTGAATGTTTTTCATTGTGTTTATTCTGCTACTAAATTGCTTAGCAATGTGTAGTTCTGCATATGGTAATTTCTGAATGTGGGTTTAAACATTTCATAGTTCATTGATGAGAGTTATCTCTAGGTTGCTAAGTGTATGACAAAATATTAGCTTGCTGATTTTGTGATTAAATTTCTACATGGTATCAGAGCTTGGGCTCTGAGTGACATTGAGCAGTGAGAATTTTGGGCAAGTTTGAAGGGGGGAAATTTGTTGTCTGTTTTCCTTTGAATAGTGACAAGGAATATGGCTGCATGCACTAGATTTTGGGATCGGTTGGATGACATTTCCAATTATTTGCAATGGACGGTTCAGATGTCAGTTGTTCTCAAGGAGAACAAGATTTGGAACTATGTCAGTTCTGTTGTTATGGCTCCCACAACAAATCCTGTTGCTTTGGATTTGTATGAGGTCAAGGAGGCCAAAGCTCAGAGGATTATTCTAGATGGACTGAAGGACCACCTTATCCCACACTTGGTTGAGAAGAAGACAACCCAAGAGATGTGGGATGCACTTAAGAACTTATTTGAGGCGAACAATGAAAACCGAAAGATGGCCTTGAAGGATAAGCTGCATGATACCAAGATGGGTAAGGAGGATAGTGTTTCTTCTTATCTTACCTAGGTAACTCAAGTGAAATATGAGTTGGCTGTAGTTGGAGAGGTCATATCAGATTCAGAGTTGGCGAGGATAGCCTTGAAAGGCTTCACCAAGGAATGGGGAGTCTTCGTGAAGTGTGTGGTGGGTCGTGAGCATCTTCCAGATTGGAGCAGACTGTGGGACAATTTCACTCAGGAGGAGATCCTGGAAGGATCTTAGAGCAGTGGATAGAAGACAGATGGAGTTGATGAGAATGTTGCTATTGCTGCAAAGAGCAAGAAGAAAGGAAGTTCCAGGAGGGACTTGAGTAAAGTCAGATGTTACTATTGTAACCAGTTGGGCCACCTTGCTTCTCATTGTCTTGAGAGGAAGAAGAAGAAGAAGGAACAGGAGGGGCCTGAGATAAATGCTACACCAACCATGGAGGACTTTTCTTCCGAGTATGACAGGGAATTTTCTTTGGTTACTCCAGTATCCAAGGTCGGTAGTGGAGGATTTGGGGGTGATATCAGACAGATTGTTGACAATGGAGTCTCTTGTCACATGACAGGAATCTAGCGAGTATTCCTTATTATCACCGAGGCAGGTCCTAACCGGATGGTGGAGAGTGAAGGAGGTATGGCATGATTTGTATGTGGATTTGGAAAGGTTAGATTTTGACTCGGGTATGGAGGATTCCTGGAGCTTGATGGAGTTCTCTTTGTTCCAGGGTTGAGGGTTAACTTGCTCTTAGTCCTAGCCTTGGAGAATGATGGATATTGTACATTGTTCAAGAGAGGACATGTATTTATCTACAAGGAGGGAGCGGACCTGGTGGAACCACAACTGATTGGTGATCGGGTGGGCAGGTTGTACATGTTGTGAGGACAACCTTCTGGATATGATTCAACATCGGATGAGGAGTGGGAGGCTCCTGAGACTACGATGGGCCCAAGGATTCACTCTTCCATTCTGAGAGAAGAGAGCGAGTCTCTTCTAAGCACTGACATGAGGCTCAGCTGGTGTGATCGAACTGATACTCAGGGTGGAGTGGATTCTCCTAGGAGCTCAGGGTTTAGAGTGGTTGTCAGGAGAAGATCTTCTAGTTTGAGTTCTGTGCAGGTGTTGTGGATGGCTCTAGGTTTAGATGGAGCTCCTATTTAGCACAGTGTGATGGGACCAAATGATGGAGATGACAACGAGTACATCCGTCACTAAGACATAGTGTTAGATTTTTAGCTTGGGAGGTACTCTGCATATGTGTCTTGTATGCGGAAGTTACCTTGTACCTACACTACTAGAGTACCTTTATAATGGTTTTTTATAAAGTTGTGATAAAGTAGTTCTTTTATTAAAGTGACTTTTTGATAAAGTGTACCTTGTAATATTAAAGTGACTTTATTTCATAAAGTGCACTTATTTAATAAAGTGAAATGTACTTTAATATTTTTAGTGATTTATTTTGGAGGGAATGAATCATGGCCCTTGATCTTGTAAAGGCAAGATTAGATCTTGGCCTTTGGATTTAGGGTTGGGGAAAGTGAAAAGACACTTGGGAGGTAAAAAGTCATTTTTAGATTATAAGAGAATGCATTGGGTAGTGTGCAAGACACAAGAGAAGGAGATTGAGAGAGATTTTTTAGTAGGCTTGAGACAGGGAAGTTAGGGCAGCAAAGAGGGCACATTTCCCAAGAGATATTGGGCACAAATCCAAAGGGAAAATTTATTTTTGAGAGCTGGTTTATTTTTTAGTTGTTGGAGGTTGTACTGTATGGATTTGTACAAACCATACAACAAGGGGAAGAGGGCACGAAAATCGAGGCAGGATGGGCATGCTTTTCAAGGTTGCTTAGAGGGTTTTTCTTGCTGCTGCTGGGCTATATAGGAAAGTCCATACAACAGACTGTGGGCACATATTTCAAGGTGCATATTTCTGGGTAGGTTGTACAACAGTACATACTTGGCACATTTTTCGAGGAAGAAATTTTTGGGACAATTTTGGGTGCTGTGAGGTATTTTCCTCTTGGCTGGAAATTGTATTGTTGTTGCTGATATGTACTTTCCTGAAGCTGAATAATAAGATCTCTCTCTCTCTCTCTCTATTTGGGTTTCCCCACATTGGGGTTTTCCCTGGCATTTCCCTGAATTTATGAGTTATTCATGGTTGATTGAATGTTGTTCATTGTGTTTATTCCGCTGCTAAATTGCTTAGCAATGTGTCTTTTTGCATATGGTAATTTCTGAATGTGGGTTTAGACATTTCAGAGTTCATTGATGACAATTATCTCTAAGTTGCTAAGTGTATGACATAATATTAACTTGTTGATTTTGTCTTTAAATTTCTACAGGTCAGCTTTTCCTTCTTGCGATTCAAATGATTTAAACTTCAACTATGTCTCGGTATCGGTAGGTTGGTATGGAACCATGACCGGTGGAACTGTGATCCCGAGAGGTTGATATATCAAAATATCGATTGTATCATGTATCTGTATATTGGGGGCACAACTATATAATTACACAATGCCGTATCAGGGGCATGACTATGTAATTACACAATACTGTATCGGGGGCCCCATAAGTCGGTATACCAAGATCGACAGATTGGGATGTCAATTATGTACCATGTTACTCTCGGCTCACAAAGCACCAAGGTTGATAGGTCGATAGATCGGAAACCCGGGGCACTGAGATGTTAGATGCCTGTATCTACGCCATTGTTTTGAAAATGTGTTGGGGAGTTGGTATTTTAGCATGCCGGGGCTATCGACTGAATGGAGATTGAACTTTAACCAATTGCAAACACCTAAAAACGCCTATAGGAGATATGTCAGTATGTTCGTGGGCCGTCGATCTGGAAGGTCTTTATCCCAGATTTAATCTCAACCGTCCCTTTTAAACACAAACAAAATCTCGAGCTGATATAATTAATAGCCACGTCTTATCTATGGATTTAATCCAATGGTTGAAATTTCCCAAAACTTGAAAAGGTCTAATGGCCAAGATCTAACAACCATGACTAACTCCTCATCCCGATTGGATGGTCATTATTCTTCGACGTTAACAAAGGGATTTGAACTTTGTTCTTTGGAGATATTTGATCTATGTTCGACTTGCGCCCAAAATAAAACTCTCCTCTGCCAACTTGATGATTCCAACGAATTCAACCTTGATCTATTATCGAATTAGGAATATCGATCTCATCCAATGATTGATGATCACGAACCATGAATCTGTCCTTCTTTTATGCGAGGGTTTAGTCCCTAATAGACCTGGAACCTACACAAACAAACCTGAAAGAGATTTCTGGCAGAAAAATCCTCAAATTTGCACTCTAAATATATATCATTCAAACATTACAGAGGAATATGTAATCCATTAAACTACACATAAAAGAAATAACACATTAATCATCTTCTATTAATCCACTCACTATACATAAGTTTATACAAGGCCTCCCTACCTTTCTTGGCCTGATTTACATTTATTTGGCCTCCCATTTGGCCTTTTGGCCACACTTGGCCTATTTCTCCCACACTCTTCCTATTCTTCTCCTATCTCTCTTTGCCTCTCGTATCCTTGTGCCTGTAGGCTTACAATTTTAAATATGGAAGCTAAAATTCCAACTCAAAACAATTTCTAATAATCTAGAACTAATTATAATAATGGCACTTCAACTCTCTAAGATAGATAAGGATCAATTTGATCGAATTCTCCATACTTAGGAAAATCCACTTAATCCAACTAATTACTCAATTAAGCTATTTACATCACAATTAGGGAAAACAACCCTTTTTCTTCCTAACAATCCCATCCTTCTAGAATAAATACAAACTTAGAAAAATACAATTAAATTCATTAAGGGAAACCACTCCCTTTAGTAAATTTCAAGATCCCTTAGGTCTGTTTCAACAAGGTGATTTTAGGAGGCAAAATGCTCCTACATCAATTGAACACCATTTGCTATAATATTTCACAATGTTATTTTTCTTTAGAAAATTTTTCTATATTATCACAAAAGTGTAATACATATTCCAGTGTTAAAAATCGACTGTTACTTACAACCTTTTACCAAAACATTCTACAAAATCTATCAAGACATTCCTTTGCATTGATCTCAGAAACTTGGCTCCTTTTGCTTACTGCTGTTATAATCTCGACTTTACAAATATGGATTAAAACATGAATTCCATGGCTTCAATCTCCTCCCCTTCGAGAAATTCATAGAAATTGAATACACCCGTCGGGATGCTTAGCACTTCTTTAGACAATTCATCTACTTTGGTATTCAATTCTTTTAATATGTGGTGGAAAGAAAGGCATTCAAAAGAGTGGCATGCTAGTTTGATGTCCCACAAAATGTTTTGGGTTCTAATATCTTACACACATATTTTTCCATTAACCAAGTCTATCACGAGCTTGTAATCACTCATCACTTGCAGCTTACTGACATTTTTTCCTTTTGTTGTCTCAAGAAGAGTCCATAAGGCTATGAACTCTGACATGTTATTGGATCCTTGCCTCAGTGCATACCTAATGAAGATGTAATGATTATGACTGATGTAAAGAACCACCCCTACTCCACATCTAGGTGGGTGCCCCTGACTGGCACCATCGAAATAACTCCATGGGATTCCAAAGTCAATTTCTTGTAGCATAAGAAAGTGTGTGACTGTCTCTTTCGACTTGTTTAAGAATTTCATTGTTTATCTAATGGTTGGGGCCACTGTCACTTCCAGTGGCACAAGTTTTTCTTTGAAAATATTAGTGTTATGTGCCCACCACAAATTGTTGATTAAAATGCTAGGTAAGCTTGCGTAAAGCTTCACTGCTCTATCCATTAACCAATCTTTGACATAGTCTTCTAGATTTGATTTGTTCCATTCATTGTTATCCAACATATTTTCCTTGATGATTTGAAAGACATGTGATACATACAAACAATATATCACCAAGTGAGAAACAATTTCGGATTGTGCTTTGCATAAGGAGCACCTGCTAGGCTCGTTCCATTCTCGTTTAATTAAGTGTTCCACAGTTAACAACTTGTTGTTTAGCACGATCTAGAGAGATATTTTACATCTTGGAGGCGCATTAACTTTCCACAGTTTTCCCCACCACCATTTTTTTTCACTCGCAAGGCTTAACTTAGCCCATGCTTTGTAGCCCTATTTCACTATGAACGTCTCGTTCTTGGGTTTTTTTGTCCAAACCAAGACATCATCATCCTCCTCATCTAGAATGATGTGGTTTTCACATAACAAGCTCGCAAATGAGTTCCATTCCACTGTCAGGTCTTCTGTAAGGTTTAAAGCAGTAGCAAAAATCCACCCAGCCCTACCCCTCGGTTTCTTTGGATCAGAAGTGATTTCTTGGTTGACTAGAGTTTGGATCAACAGAAAGGAGAGAGCGTAATTGTCCCCGACTCCCAACCAAAGATATTTATCGATCCTTATGTTTTTTCCACTCCCTATCTTCCAGGCCGTCCATTAACCAACTAGAGGGAATGATTGAACTAGTGCTTTCCAAACAATAGATCCTTTTTTGGATTTGTTTGAGGATCGAAACCAATCACTGATGGATTTCCTAGGGAAATATTTGGAGGATACTACTCGGGTCTAGAGTGAGTCTCCCATGGTTAGTCTCCAAAGGTTTCTCCATGCTAATGCTTGAGAAAAGAGGTGGATGTCTTTGATTCCCCATCTGCACAATTCCTTAGGGAGAGCAATCGAGGACCACTTTGCTAAATGAGGGCTTTTCATGTGTCCTGACAACTAAAAGATGGAACAAAGGCATTGGATTTTGTTTAAAATGACTTTGGGGATGACCGCAATGGAGTTCCAATAAACTAGAATTCCTTGGAGGACCGCTTCCAATAAAACTAGTCTGCCTCCTTTGGATAATAGTCGATGAACCCAAAGGGAAATATGAGCTTCTACTTTTCGAATAAGCCAGTCCCAGTCAGATATTCTATACTTGTCTAGATTTAGGAAGAATCCTAGGTATTTAAACCCTTCATCTAGAGACTTGGAGGGAGTAGGAAGAATCCTAGGTATTTAAAGCGATAAAATGTCATTACAGACAGCTTCAGAACAATTGTGTGCTATGATGCATGATTTGTCCAAGTTGATAGCCATTTTTGTAGCTTTGCAAAAAATATCTAGACTATCCTTTAGGGACTTAACGTCACAGATGGATCCAATTATGCTACATAATATATCATCTTCGAATTGCAAATGGGAGACTTCTTCACTGTTTGCCACCTTTAGTCCTTTTAGAGCACCACTACACTTGGCTTCTTTAAGGATCTTGCTCAAGGCTTCTGCTACGATCAAGAAAAATAAGGGGGAAAACATACATCCTTGTCTAAGGCCACGAGATGCCTTAAAAAACCTTGAGGGAGCCCCATTAATTAGGACAACCAAGGATACACTCTATAAACAACTCATGATCCAATTTACCGAGTTAAGGTTTAAGCCTAATTGGATCAATGCCAATCAAAGGAAGGTCCAATTGACCCTATCATATGCTTTAGAGAGATCCAATTTAAGAAGGGCTGCTTTGAGATTTTTTTGTTTAACGGAATGCAACGTTTATTGGGCAACTACAACATCATCACGAATCTGTCTATTTTGAAGAAATCCAAATTGATCATCTCCAATGAACTCACTCATTGGAGGCTTTAGCTGTCGTGCAATCATCTCGAAAATGAGTTTATATATTACATTACAACATGAAATCGGTCTATAGTCCTCGAATGAGTCTCCATTTTGTTTCTTTGGGATTAGGCATATGAATGTAGAGTTGAAGGAGTTGATGATTCTGCCATTCCTTTTGGATTCTCTAATTACCTTAGGTAGATCCTCTTTAATTTGATCATAAAAGAACTTGAAAAACTCAACCGTGAAACCGTCTAGACCAAGACTTTTGCCATTTTGCTTTGACTGTAGAACAACCTGGATTTATGATTCTGTGACCTCTTCCTCCATTATTTGGTTCATTTCCTCCAAAAAACCATCAAGAACTTGGAGACAACTACTAGGATTTCTTGTATTGGGCTTCCTTCCAGTTCCTTGAACTGGGCTTCAAAATATTGAGCCCCCGCTTCAACTTTACCTTGGAATGAGCTTACTAGAATTCCTTCTGCATTTTTTATTTCCCATATCGAATTGATTTTTTTCCTGAAGTTTACATATTGATGAAAGAATTTAGAGTTGTTGTCTCCAGCCTTGAGCCATAATGCTCTACTTTTCTGTCTCCATAACGTTTCTTCCTTTTCAAGCCAGGCTATTTTATGAGCCTCTAGGTCTTTAGTTCATCTATAACATTTTTGGGAGGGGAGCTTGAATCCCGAGATGAGACCGACGAGGACATTTTTTGATCAAGGTGGATATCGGTGGCCACCCACCTTTTCCGACTGGATCAAAATAGTTTTTTGGCAATTTTGACAATTTACTATTTTTAGCAGGTTTTAACTTTCGGGGCCATTTTGAGGGCCTACATGAAGGTTTTTTTAGATCAAGGTTTTCAATCATAGCCAAAGGCATGATTAAGCCCCCAAAATGAATATCCTCGATGATACCTTTCCAACGAGCTATCATACGCCTAAAACAAAGATCGTATGCAAAAGTTACGACCTCGGGAAGTTGATGTACTAACTTACCCAAACGGGGCCCACATGACTTTTGGCGCTTCATCTCCTAGGGTTAGGTTTTTGGATGTCTAAGGTTTTTGACATTCCTGTTTATTGTAAAAATTCCTTCAGAGCCTCATTGTAATCATCTTTTTGCGAATGCAAGTAGCCGTCACATCTCTTCTCAGAGATAAACTGCCACCATTCTAGCAAGTCTTTCACTATGTATTTTTATAGTCTCTGTACATTTTTTTCATTAATAGAAATCGTGTATTACTGTATCTTTGTGTTTATGGTTGCATCTCTGATATATTTCTGTTATATTATTGGATATATGCGATATCTCTGTGCATTTCTTTATTATATCTCCGCTCTCATTTCATGCCGAAAATAATCCGGATCAGTGGTATCAGAGCAGGCTGTTCTTGATCATTTTTTCAGTGCATGTCCCCGACGAGGTCCGAGTATAGCAAGTTGGGTCTTGAACTTGTCTCTCTTGAATACAATCGCTCTCGCACACCCAAGAAACCCTCAATGGCAGAAGAAAAGAAAGACGACGGAGCAGACGATCCTATCAATTTGTTGCTTGAGCAAGCTCTCACGCGACAAAGAGATGAAATGATGGAGAATTTTGCCCACATCCTTAAACGCATGCCGATAGCATCAAGAAGCCACTTTGGAGGCACCTCGCCTTTCAATGTACAAGTTAATTTTGATATTCCTATATTTGAAGGACAGATAGATGCAGAAGCCCTAGAAAAATGGTTAACTCTGCTAGAAGGTTATTTCTCTGTTCACAATTTTTCCGACAAAGAAAATATCACCTTCGCACTCCTTAAAACTCTCCCTCATGTCAAACATTGGTGGGAAACTTACTGGGAGAAAAGTTCCATAGAGGAGTCTGGAATATATGGGGCCGATCCCACTTGGGATTTTTTTGTGGATGCGGTAAAGGAACAATATTACCCTGTTGGCAACTATGAGGACCATTACATGAGATGGACCACACTACGACAAGAGAAGGGCCAAGTAGTTCCGGAGTTCACCAATACCTTCCATACCTTACGCACCAAGCTGGGTATCAAAGAATCCGAGCGACATTTGGTTCTGAAATACCATGGGGCTCTACACAGATACATCCAGACTAAAATGGATTTTCTAGACATCTCATCACTCGGTGCTGCTTATCGATATGATATTAAAATTGAGTAGAAATTTAAGCACCAGAACAAACGGAAATTCGGGTATGCAAATCCGCAACAACCAAAGTATGACAAAGACGGCCCTAACAAACAGTCTCCCAAAAACCAGTCCAAGACACAGGAAAAGAAGGGTCATTGGAAGACAAAGAAGGACACCGGAAAATGGTGTGATTTCCACAAAATCCCTTGGGACAACATCGATGAATGTCGCTCAAAACAGTCATTGGTGGCCGAGATCAAAGACAAGGAGCCAAACCCTGATTCAGAATCTGATTCTGAAAATATTGGTAAAGGATAGATCATTGACGCAAACCCCACTGCTATTGTCACGACCACAACAATTCAACCAAAAGAACCAATAGATCCTGAAGAGGGGGAGCGCCTTTTTCATTCACGGATGTGGGTGAAGGGGACCCCGCTGCATTTTATTGTTGATAGCGGAAGCTAGAAAAACCTCATCTCAGCAGAGGTTGTCAAACAATTGGGATTGTCGACAACACCACACCCGCAACCATATAACATCGGGTGACTTCGGCAAAGACGAGATCTCCATGTCAGCCAACAATGCCAATTGTCATACAACATCCAACCCTTCAAGGATGAGGTATTATGTGATGTTGCCCCACTGGATGTCTGTGATGTTCTCTTGGGCCAACCATATATGTGGAGACGCCATGTTGTTTATGAGTCTCGACCCCGTAGTGTCATTGTTACTTTAGGGGGTCATCTCTACAGAATACCAGAGGTAGTTCCAACTATTGTTCCACCTAAAAAGTGTCGCAAGGTAGTATCTCATACTAGGATCAGTGGTATCAGAGCAGGCTGCTCTTGATCATTTTTTCAGTGCATGTCCCCGACGAGGTCCGAGTATAGCAAGTTGGGTCTCGAGCTTGTCTCTCTTGAAGACAATCGCTCTCGCACACCCAAGAAACCCTCAATAGTGGAAGAAAAGAAAAATGACGGAGCAGACGATCTTATCAATCTGTTGCTTGAGCAAGCTCTCACGCGACAGAGGGATGAAATGATGGAGAATTTTGCCCACATCCTTAAACGTCTGCCGATAGAATCAGACACATCTTCATCAAGTGGCCACTTTGGAGGCACCTCGCCTTTCAAGGTACAAGTTAATTTTGATATTCTTGTATTTGAAGGACAGATAGATGCAAAAGCCCTAGAAAAATGGTTAACTCTGCTAGAAGGTTATTTCTCTGTTCACAATTTTTCCGACAAAGAAAAGATCACCTTTGCACTCATTAAATCTCTCCCTCATGTCAAACATTGGTGGGAAACTTACTGGGAGCAAAGTTCCACAGAGGAGTCTGGAATATATGGGGTCGATCCCACTTGGGATTTTTTGTGGATGCGGTAAAGGAACAATATTACCTCGTTGGCAACTATGAGGACCAGTACATGAGATGGACCACACTGCGGCAAGAGAAGGGCCAAGCAGTTCCAGAGTTCACCAATACCTTCCATACCTTGCGCACCAAGCTGGGTATCAAAGACTTCGAGCGAAATTTGGTTCTGAAATACTGTGGGACTCTACACAGATACATCCAGACTTAAATGGATTTTCTGGACATCTCATCACTCGATGTTGCTTATTGATATGCTGTTAAAATTGAGCATAAATTTAAGCACCAGAACAAATGGGAATTCGGGTATGCAAATCCGCAACAACCAAAGTATGACAAAGACGGTCCTAACAAATAGTCTCCCGAAAACCAGTCCAAGACACAGGAAAAGAAGGGTCACATGAAGACAAAGAAGGACACCGAAAAATGGTGTGATTTCCACAAAAGCCCCTGGAACAACACCGATGAATGTCACTCAAAACAGTCATTGGTGGCCGAGATCAAAGACAAGGAGCCAAACCCTGATTCAAAATCTTATTCCGAAAATACTGGTAAATGACAAATCATTGATGCAGACCCCACTGCTATTGTCGCGACCGCAACAATTCAACCAGAAGAACCAACAGATCTTGAAGAGGGGGAGCGCCTTTTTCATTCAAGGATGTGGGTGAAGGGGACCCCACTACATTTTATTGTTGATAGTGGAAGCCAGAAAAACCTCATCTCAGCAGAGGTCGTCAAACAGTTGGGATTGTTGACAACACCACACCCGCAGCCATACAACATCGGGTGGCTTCGGCAAGGACAAGATATCCGTGTCAGCCAACAATGTCGATTGTCATACGACATCCAACCCTTCAAGGATGAGATATTATGTGATGTTGCCACACTGAATGTCTGTGATGTTCTCTTGGGCCAACCATATATGTGGAGACGCCATGCTGTTTATGAGTCTCGACCCCGTGATGTGATTGTTACTTTGGGGGGTCATCTCTACAGAATACCAGAGGTAGTTCCAACTATTGTTCCACCTAAAAAGTATCACAAGGTAGTATCTCATACTGCAAAATTCAGCTTCTTCACAACATGTTCAAAAGGGGAACATAACGACATTGCAACCACTACAACTTCGCCCCCTGCACCTTCTATCCAACAGAAGCAGGTCGAAAAGGTTGCAACAAAGCGCAAAGATTCCTTCTGCACACCTTCCTCTCATGTAGCTCGACTTGTTGAACAACCTCAGCTTCAACAGGTTCATGACAGACTTCCACAAACTAAGCAATGGGATGTCTCCATCAATACAAGCAACTCACCAAGATACAGATCCAGCAAACACTTTTCCCTCTCCCCTAGGAACTCAACACAATGGATACCATTTCTTCCTAAGGAGGGAGGATTGATCCAGGAGGATATCGGTGGCCACCCACCTTTTTTGACTGGCTCAAAACATTTTTCTGGCAATTTTGGCAATTTACTATTTATAGCAGGTTTTAACTTTCGGGGCCATTTTAAGGACCTAAATGAAGGTTTTTCGAGATCAAGATTCTCATTGATAGCCGAAGGCATGATTGAGCCCCCAAAATGAATCTCCTTGATGATACCTTTCCAACGAGCTATCATACGCCTAAAACGAAGATCGTATGCAAAAGTTACGACCCCAGGAAGTTGATGTACTAACTTACCCAAACGGGGCCCACATGACTTTTGGCGCTTCATCTCCTAGGGTT
>ML854059.1:3445-29193 GCA_009831015.1 Picea engelmannii
TGTGCATTGTGGTTGTGTTGTGATCGTGGTTGTTTAAATTTCTTCCGCAATAATAGTAGAAGCGATTCTGTATTTAACAAGTTGCGGTAATTGTTAGATCAGGAGAATCGCAGGAATACATTAATTTGTATCGAATTTCTACATAGACATTCTCCCAGATTGGTCATATTGATTTGACCAAATGAGAATGATACAATCACTCACATGATTAGGCATGTTTACTTGGCTAGTGGTGAATGGCTCAGGTGCAGTATTTCTCCTATTAGTAATGTTGATTTGACTAGGAGTGAAAAAGACTCAAGGTGCTCTAGAGACAATCTTTGTGTGATGCAGAATGTCCAGCCTCATTGAGAGGGAGGTGTGTTGTTTATTTTCATGCAGTGACCCAAAAAGGATCTAGAGAAGATTAAGGACAACTCAAAACTCATAGAAGCAACTCAAGAAGATTAGAATGGCCTTAGCAGATAGAGAAAGGGAAAAAATTCAAAGTCCTCAAAACTTAGAGAAAATGGAATCATTGCGAAGAGAAGATCACAATATTTCCAACGACATAAATGACTCGTCAAACAATGTTACAGATCGAAATATATTCATGGTCAAAGTTTGGTCAACCTAGCCCAGTCAGCAGGGGATGAGTTAGCATCCGTACTGATGACATCAAAATTAGTACAAATTATGTCAACATCCGTACAATGTATGTGGAACACATAGGAGGCGACATGTGTCATGTTGATGCCATCATGACATAAATATGGTGACGTGGCAGCACCAGAGGCTTCCTCGTGTCACTCATTTTTGGAATTTTCGGGTCATGTCGTGGACCAGTAAAAATGTGCCATGTGGCAGTCTGTACAACCACATGGAAGACCATACAGTGATGTGGTAGATGAATGTACAGTTGGTTGACATGTTCCAATGGTTGGCTGCCACATGGCTCAGTCATGGGCTGCCACGTCATAGTGGGCAAAGGCGCAATAAGGGCCTAGTAACGAAATTCCAAAAATAAAAAAACATTATGGTGAGTCCGCCAAATCCGACGGAACCTCACTAGATCTTGCAACCCAACAGACATATCCGAACTACCTCCAAGTTGGTGGAACCACTATGTATATATATGCACATACGTTATAACCAACACCTAAAAGAGGAGGCCCGCGAGATTGACCCGTAGACCTCCCCCACTATATATGCCTTAAGAAATGCTCTGCCAACCACTAGGCCAAACAACCTTCGTTGTTTACAAATCCTGAATTTTTATTTAAAAATTGAAATTCATGTAGTGTAGGGGGAGGCGCGTGACGACACGACCATACATGTTTTATGAGGTAGTTTTTGGAATTAATTGCATGTTACAGGGCACTAAAACTGAGACAAAGTTTCTCTTTGACCTTGGAGTGCCAGAGTCAGATTGAGACACGGAGATAGTCATTTTTGGGTAATTCGATGCCACGAATTCAATGGTGTTGTATTTTTTCTGATCTGAGAAAATATTCTACAGCTTGATTCCAGAATGAGGTATACTTATGTATTTTTCGAAATTCTTTTGCTGAGTTAATAAAAAGGACTACCCATTTGAGAGCAAGACCCGAAGACGTAGTCCACCAGGGACGAACTCCGATATCAAGTTTTTGTGTTCAGATTTGATGCTTATGGATCTTCATTATTGAGCTTTTCCTTATTTAACAGTGAACTTTAATTTATGCTCATTTAATATAATTCTTTATAAGTCACTTCGATGAAAAGATCCCAGATCATGTTGGTATCAGAGCAATCATATTTGACGTGAATTGTTGAGTGTGAATGATTATTAGGGCCAAGCATAAGTAGGGTGAAGGAACTCTTAATACTCTCAATCAAGAAGTTGGTCGTGCATCCCGAAGGAAGAAAATGGCAGAAGAGGACAAGCATGATGAACAGGAGAAAAACTTCCGTATGGTTTTTTATCGCATGTCAGAAATGGTCGAATGAATGTATGGAGACTACGAGAAGAGGATGAAGAAGAAAGGGAAGAAAAATGAAGCATAAGTTGATGATAATGCTTCGGTAAATCAAGGGGTTGGAGGAGACCCTCCCAAGCCTCCATATTCACCATCAAGTTCTAGTTCTTCTTCCTCTAAGCATTCTCATCATTCTCATCATTCTAGCCATAAAGCCTCTTTTAAGAAACCATTATTAAAGCTTGATGTAAAATTTTCTTTACCTATGTTTAATGGAGATGCTAATATTGAAAAACTAGATAATTGGATCCGATTGGTTGAAGTATATTGCCATGTTTAACATATTGATGAAGAGGAAGTTAAAGTGCAACTGGCTTCTCTTCGGTTGGAAGGCACCGCTCTTGTATGGTGGGAGAGCAAACTTTAGGACAAAAGTAAGTGTGGTAATATTCTTTCCTCATGGTCGGAATTTAAATCAGTGATAATGAAGGAATTTTATCCATTGGGTTATTTACATAAAACAATGATGGAATGGAAAACTTTAAGACAAAGTAAAGGTCAAACTGTACAAAGTTTCATAGAAGAGTTCAGGAAGAAATCTCTTGGATTAAACATTCCTTTGGATTCTTATGAAACTTTAATGAAGTATATTGGCGAACTTCATAGTTATATTCGTCATACTTTGCTATTGTTTAACCCCACCAGTCTTGACGAAGTTTGTGTGCAAGCCACTCACCTTGAGAACAAGGGAAAGCATGTTCAAGAAGATCCCACAAACAAACCTTCCAATCTCCCACATAAGTCATTTAAGAAGTTTAAAAGGAAGAACAAGAAGACCACCACAGTAAAGAGAGAAGAAGGAAATCCATCTTCCACTCATTGCAAGAAAAGTGGTCATGATGATGAACACTGTTGGAGAATACATCCAGAGAAGAGACTGAAATAGTTTGATGGAAAGGGGAAGACAAAAAATGTTTCTACAGTGCAACAAGATCTTGGTTCTGATTCATGAGACGAAGGAAATATCACAACGGTTGGAGTACAAGGTAAATATTCCCTTCATGATAGTTCAAATTCCAATAATGAATCTCATGATGATGAATGAAAGAGGAATGCATTATTTCACAAAAGAGTTGTATCTAAACACACTTAGATAGATACATTGTTTGATCCGGGTTCCCACGTAAACTTGATATCTGAAGCACTTGTCAAAAATATGGGTCTTGAAACGAAACCACATCCAAAGCCTTATCCTCTTGGTTGGGTATGTGATAAAGAAAAACTTAATGTCACCAAAAAATGTAGGGTTAGATTTTCTATTGCTTCAAAGTTGATTGATGAAGTGGATTTGGATGTTGTATCACTTGATATATGTGGCATAGTGTTGGGGAGTCCTTATCTTTATGATAGAAAAATAGTCTTCTTTCGTCATGAGAACGAATACCACCTTACTAAGTGGGGAGTGGAATATATTGTTAGAGCTCACAGCATGAGGGTAAACACAACACTTGTTAGTGCAGGTCAAAATAAGAGACTCATAAACACTAATAAGAGATATGTACTCATGGTCGTAAGGGAGAAAGATGTCAAAACATCTGACGCTTTCCAACGATGTGATCCTTCTCATAAGAAATAATTAATTGATATTGTTTCTAAGTATGATGACATTTTCCAGGAAACAAATGGATTACCTCCTAAGAGGGAAATCCAACATGAAATACATCTTCAACAAGATTCTCCTCTTCCTAATGTGGGCATGTACAAGATGTCAGTTGTAGAGATGA
The DNA here is from genome assembly GCA_009831015.1 of Picea engelmannii. Taxonomy (NCBI): domain Eukaryota; kingdom Viridiplantae; phylum Streptophyta; class Pinopsida; order Pinales; family Pinaceae; genus Picea; species Picea engelmannii. Next base: position 7,167 of record ML854059.1, read on the forward strand.
CAGAGATCAAGAAGAAGGTACAAGGCTTATTGGATCAAGGGGTCATCAGGCCCAGCTCATCTCCTTGTGGTTCTTCGATCATGATGGTGCAAAATAAAGATGGAACATGGATAATGTGTGTCGATTACCGAGCCTTAAATAAAATCACGGTGAAAAATCGATACCCTCTTCCTCATATAGATGATTTACTTGATCAGTTAAAGAATGTTGTTTATTTCACTAAGTTGGATTTGTGTAGTGGATACCATCAGATAAGGGTTGCAGAATAGGATGCATGGAATAATTCCTTTAAAACCAAACATGGATTGTTTGAGTGGTTAGTTATGTTGTTTGGGCATTGTAATGCCCGAACAACTTTCATGCGTGTGATGAATGATGTATTTAGGCCTTTCCTAGATGATTTTGTGATTGTATATTTAGACGACATTCTTACTTTTGGTGGGACTTGGGATGAACATGTGAGGCATGTAAAGAAAGTATTAGATACTTTTCAAAGGGACAAGTTGTATGTAAAATTGTCCAAATGTGAATTTGGTAAGACTGCACTTGTGTACTTGGGTCATCTTGTAGAAAGAGGACAATTAAAAATTGATCCTTCCAAGATTGATGTAATTGTAAATTGGCCCGAGCCCAAAAGTGTAACCGAGATACAAAAATTATTAGGTGCAGTCCAGTATTGGAGGAGGTTCATTTCAAACTTATCCTTTATATCCTCTCCTTTGCATGCCTTAACCAGTGTGAAGAACACTTTTCAGTGGGGAGGAAAGCAACAAAAATCTTTTGACTCTTTGAAGGAAAAGATTAGTACCAAACTGGTATTAGCACTATCAAATCTTCAAAAACCCTTTGAGATCAAGACATATGCCAGTGGATATGCCATGGGTGCAGTATTGATGCAATATCGTAAGCCTATCTGTTACCACTCTGAAACTTTTAACCAAGTTGTTGTTAACTATCCTACATATGATAAAGAGTTGTATGCATTAGTTCAAAGCGTAAAGAAATGGAAGCACTACTTGTTAGGGAAGGAAACAATAATACATACAGTTCACCAACCCTTGCAGTATCTCCAAGCACTAACCAAACTACAACAATCTCAACATTACAGATGGATGGATTTCCTACAACAAATTCATTTGGTAATCAAGTACAAAAAGGGTACAAGTAACAAGGTAGTTGATATGCTTTCTATACCTCCTATTGTTTCTTCTATTATTTTGAAGTATACTTCTTTATCTCATGATAGCTATGTGGAACAATATGCCATTGATGAAAATTCTAAAGAAGTATATGAGAAGTTAACCCATGGTGCACATGTAGAGAACTATTTTTTGCAGGGAAAACTACTGTACCATATTGGAAAGCTATGTATTCCTACAAGTGAATGAGTCCATGCAATATGAGAAGCTCACACTTCTCTTGTGTCTGGGAATTTTGGGGTAGGAAAAACTATGCCTCATTTGCAAAGGTTTTGTTACTGGCCTCAAATGAAAGCAATTGTAACTGAATATGTAAAAGGGTGTGTGATGTGTTCTACTTGTAAGCCCACTAATAGAAAACTAGGGATATACTCACCACTACCTGTTCCATCCCATCCATGGAAAAGTATCTCCATGGATTTTATAGGGGGTTTATCAATGTCGAAAGGGGTTCATGACTATTTGTATGTTGTAGTGAATAGGTTAAACAAGATGTGTATCTTAATTCCATGTAAAAAACAAATCACTGCCGAGAATATTGATAATCTCTTCTTTCAGTATGTTTGGGTTCACTTTGGATTACCCACATCCATTATCTAGGATCGAGATACTCGATTCCTTGGGGATTTTTGGACAAGATTGTGGAGAATGATGGACACCAAGTTGAAGAGGAGCACTTCTTTCCATCCATAGAATGAGGACAGACAAATGTTGTAAACTGGACAATGGTACTTTTTCTTCGAGGCTACTACAACAAGCATCCCAAAGTATGGGATGAACATATACCCTATGAAAAACATGCTTACAACTGAGCCTTACATTCCTCCACTCATTGTTTTCCTTTTGAGACATGTTTTGGGTACCTACCTAAAATTCCTTTGGACTTGATGTATGGGAGAGATGATGATTCAAATGAAGAAAGAAATGAAGATAGAGCCCACAAGTTCATCTAGAGGATCCAACATGTACACCAAGCAGTTCGGGAACATTTGGAGAAAATTCAAGAACAATATAAAGCTTGACACGACAAACACAGGGTTGATCATCAGTTCCAGGTTGGAGACTAGGTATGGATTCACATCAACAAGGAAAGATTGAAGGGTGAAGGTAAGAAACTCAAGCCCATTCGTTATGGACCCTTCACTATTTTGGAGAAAAGTGGTACCAATGATTTTTGTCTGGATCTTCCACCTTATATGAAGATTTACTTAGTTGTAAATGTAGAGAACCTGAAAATTTTTGAGCCTCCCATGATCATGGATCAGGATGAGGAATTTTCAATACCTTCAGTTGATGAATTTTCTCCTGAGTACTTGGATGAGTTAAAGGAAGATATCATCTTGGACAAAAGGACGAGGACTTCATGCATGGGTGATGTTGATTATCTTCGAGTAGGCTTAAAGGGAACATATCCAAGCAAGGAAAAGTGGATTGAGAAGGACAAGGTGAGGGAACTCTTCCCTCACTTATCTATTGATTGATGAAATCTTTTGGTGGTCCAAAGATCTCTCAGTGGGAAGGCATGATCCAAAAAGGATCTAGAGAATATTAAGGACAACTCAGAACTCACAGAAGCAACTCATGAAGCTCAAAATGGCCTCAACAGACAGAGAAAGGGAAAAAATTAAAAGTCCTCAAAACTCAGTGAAAATGGAATCATCGCAAAGAGCATGTCTCAAGCTTTCCAACGATGTAAATGACTCGTCAAATGGAGTTACAGATCGAAAGATATTCATAGTCAAATTTTTGACAACCTAACCCGGTCAGTAGGGGATGAGTGAACATCCGTACTTGTTACACATTATTTTCCTCACCCCTATGACCATTAATGATGTAAACCTATCCATTGTCTTTAGAAGGATCAATGGACTTAATCCTTGAAGAAGAATGGAGATACATTTTCCCAGAGAGATGAAATTATACTTTTCCTTTGTAAAAAAACTTATAAAAAGGGATCGTCGCACCTTGCTTAGTGTTAAGGGTGTGACGATATAGGATTGTTGTAGGTTGCACCATATTTTCCTGTGACGTTGTCACAGTTTTTTCGATGTTAAGGGTGTGACGATTTTCGTACGAAGGAAAAAGGGGAATTTCTTGAAAGTTCTAGAATAGAAGCTTCGAGGGTGATGTGGCCTTCGATCGGTTTGAATCTGAGTCACGTACCTGATCTCATGGGATCATCCTAACCTCCTCACCCTATCCTTTTAATCCTATAAAAGGAGAGGATTTCTCATGGGAAAAGTTGGATTGAGTTGGCTAGCTTTTGGTGTGAGCTTGAGTAATTTTTGGTAGCTTTGGGTTTTGCTTTGTCAAGATAGATTATTGGTCTCAGAATCCGTGGAGAAGGAAGTGCCTGGGAAGCAAGGGACTGTTGGAAGGGACCTTACAACATCAAGGCATCGATTGCATTCTCCTTTTCATATTTCTAATACAACAATATATTTCTTTCCCATAAAATTGGTCTTATTTTATTGTATGACTCCTTGATCACATACATAGGTTTTGTTGAGTATACATTGTTGCTTTCACTTTGTTGGCTTGTGTCTTTTTACAGGTTCAACATCCCATAAGCCTTGAAATGGAGCAAGGATGACACTAGCGAGGACAAACGAAATTTAAAAGGTATGTCATTTATCTCTTGATAGTTAGTATGCTTGATGATTAAAACTTAGGGGAAGTTTTATATTCTGTCTTGTTTTGTTCTAGTTTCGAGGTGAAACTAGGGAGATTAGTTTGTGTCTGCACTTACCAATTTGTCCGATAACAAAATTGGCAACCATACCGGGTAACAAATTGTTTTCTTAGTTTGTCTTTATTTCTTTCTTTGATTGTGTGGGTTCTATTTTCTGAGTCACTGGGAGATCTTGATTGTCTCTCTGACTATTAAACTTCACTGGAAAAACCTTCTTACTTCTTACTTTTTATTTTTTCCATTTTTACTTTGATCGTCGCACCCTGCTTTGATGGATAGTGCGATGATTTAGGATCGATGCACTCCTTCTTTGAGAGACATTGTGACATCGTCGCACTGTTGTCTTCAATTACCTGCGACGATCAAGGATCACTACACTGTGTTAGTCTGATAGCCTACGACGATTGTGTGATTTTTTTTTTTTGGGTGGTTTTCCATGCCCATATCTGTGATAAGTGTTTGGGGTAATTTGTTGAGTTTGATTACAGTTTGATTGACAGCTTTGAATATGCTTTTAGCTATATTTGAAACAAAAATTTTTAATTTTTTTTCTTTGCATTAGATTGGGGGCTATCTTGGCATCGTGTATTGGTGTACAGTCTCTTTGGCTCATCTCTTGAAGATCTTGATATTGATGAGTTTAATAAAATTTTGGGACATTGTGCATCTTGGAATGATAAACGTTTTCTCCTTCTCGTAATATAGCTTTCATCGAAGTGAAATATTTGCATTCTCATTTATTTGCATTGTTTAGAGTCAGTCAAAACATCATTTAGTCCACGCCATTTTACTCTTGAGTAAACAACAACCTTAAAATAAAGCGCTTATAAAAATTTATTAGACATTTTTATATTTTCTAGTAGCAAGCCTACATTAGATTAGTTGTAGGGATTTGGAATAGGTGTGAAAGATAACTTTCCAAAGCTAAAAAAAAAAAGAATCTTGCGTGAGGGAGTGGTGAAATCCACTTTCTACATTTTGTCCTGGGAAGCTCTTCTAACACAAGGGTCAATCAAGAGGTCGCATTAGGACTGGCATAGTTACTCACCCTTCTTTGTTGGTCTTAGTGTAGAGATTGCACGTATTATTGGGGGTCAGTTGAGAAGAAAATCCCGTGGGGACCTTCTCGAGTTGATTTCGGGCTTAGATACCCTTCCTTTGCGCGTGGATCGGACTGTCAACTATTTCCCCATGCATCATTGTCATAATTGGTAACCTTAGTGCCCTATCTCTTTAGGGTCTTTAAACGAGGTGACTGTGGAGGGGAAAGTCTTCATGGTACCTAGAATTGACGTTGACCAAACTCACTCGGGCTCCTTGGAGGGTATACCCACGATTATGTGTGGGATATTGCACCAGGGTGTAAGTCTGTTAAGTAGGTCATCAACGTAAATTTTCCACCTGCTCTATCTCATCCCCTTCTTACATTGTCCTCGCGACATTGGATTTCATCACCAACTAGTACGTTCATTGTGAGAAGGTTTTGTTTGTTTTCTTTCTTTCTATATTTTTAGTGCGTGTTGTTTGTTTTCCCTAGCAGACTCTAGGTTGGATATTTGTTTAATGGCGTCAGTTCCTGGAACGACCAATGAAGGAGCCCCTTTTTGAGGGGAACCTTTTGTTTTTCCTTCTTACGGAAATGTTGGTCTTCCTCACATCACTACTTTGAGCTTTCCAGGTCTCACAATTGGATTACTAGTATGGTTGTTTTCCACTTAGGTAATCTCAAATGCAACTAGTGCTTCAGTTGTAAGCACTTTCCCCCAATAGCATCAACGTCATGTTGATCCTTCGCCTTCTTCACCAATAAGATCTTCTTCGCCTTATTCACTTGCAAGGTCTTCTTCCATTTCGTCTTCTTCGCCTAGTGAAATCTCTAAAGCTAGTAACTCAATGAGTAATAAGAAGAAGAAAAGGAAGATTAAGAAGAAGAAAAATAAGCAAGGGTCCAAAATTCCAACCACTGCCAAACATGTTGGAAAACCACCAGTTACTGATAATCGTACTGGGAGTGTTGATGATGCCAAGATCACCCAAACAACTTGTAAGCCCAAGTACCCTTGCAAGATTTGTAAGGGTATCCATCTTCTTCAGGATTTCCCTGGTCTATCCAAGGTTAGAGAATCATGGTCCACACGCCCTCACTGGCCCATGTCGTCAGCCTCTGAACAACATGTTGATGACCTCCTGTCAACTATTCAAGATACCGTTGGGAAGAATAAAAGTAGAGCCAAGTTCCTGTGTATGTTATGAGGAGGGATTCATCAAACTCACCTTTTCCCTCGTATGGACAAAGCCTCGAAATTACTGGAAGACATGACTATTTCCCAACCTCAACTTCCAGTTTCTTATCAAGAGTTTACTCTCAACCCACCTGTAGTTGATGGAATGATCAATCCAGTCCCTTCGTCGGCCAGTCTGGTTGATCAGGTAGTCAATTTGGTCACATACTTAGTTGAACCAATTGACAAAGTGGTCGATATGATCCCATCGCCAGTCGATCCCACTCTCCCATTAGAGAGTGAAATCCAAGCGGTCGATCTGTTTTCATCGGTCAACCCCATTCTCCCCTTGGAGAATGAAACCCAAGTGGTCGATCTGATATCATCATCGATTGATCCTACTCTCTTGCTAGAGAATAAACCTGATACTGCCCACATTTTTCTTATTGATACAGAAACTACCGTGCTAGGGGGAATTCCTCCTCTCTTGTGGAAGCCCCTCCAAGTAATGAGTTCATCCTTTTTGATTGGGGTGTGCTAACTGGACCTCATCTTACCTCTCACATTCCTTTCAATATTACCATACAAGTTTGTGGTCGGGACGTTCCTCAGACGCTGATAGACGAAGGTTCGTTTGTTAGTATTTTGTCCTCTGTTGCTTGGTAGGATTTATGATTTCCTCAGCTTGTGCCGGTTACCCAGAATTTGTTAGCTTTCAACAGAAGAACCAGTCAGCCTTTAGGGACCCTTCCTCAGTTTACTATAACTTTGGAAGGGAAAACTATCTTTATTTATGTCAGGGTAGTCCAAGACCCCTTGGATTTTGATTTACTCTTTGGGCGAGATTATGTCTATGCCATGAAAGCTATCATGTCCACTCTTTTTTGTGTGATATCTTTCCCTCACGATGGAAGAATTGTGACTATTGATCAACTTTCATTTGTTGGTCCCGACCTGATGACATCCCTAAATGTTTCTTATATGCAGATGATATCTCCCCCGCCACAGGTCAATTATGTGGCGTTGTCTCCCTTGCCTTCAATTGTTGATAAAGATGAGCCTCTCACTGTACGCTCAATCTCTTATGACTTGGATCTGGTAGTTGACATGATGATCTCTTCGTTAGGGATATTGGAGCTTGAACTCCTTACCCCTATCGCGACCCTCGACACATGTTCCTTCCAAAGTGTGTTTCTTCCGTCAAGTGAAGATCTCTTGAAGGCCATGACCGAGTTTTGTTCTTTGACATGGTTTCCTTCTGAAACATCGTCCTCTTGGAATCCATGATCAAGAAGAGAGTTTTGAGCATGGTTTTATGATTTCAAGATCATTAAAAAACGAAACCATCTTTGAGCATGATTTTCTAATTTCAAGCTCGTTAAAAAATGACACCAGCCTCAAGGATAGTTTTTGTGTCTCTATGACAACCTCGTTAAAAAATGAAACAGAGGTTGTGAGGATAGTTTTTGCGTCTCTGTAGCAACCTCGTTAAAAAATGAAACAAATATTACAAGCATAGTTCTTGTTTATGTGTCAAGCTCGTTAAAAAATGAAATAGTTTCCCCCCTCTCTATTTGAGTCAAGTCCTTCGTCTAGTATTTGAAGCTTCATTTCAATCTTGTTCTTTTCACGCTCGTTAACATATTTGAAGAAAACATCTGTTGAGTGGTAGTTTATCTCTTTTTCAGTATCATCAGTCTAACTTACAAAAAATGACATTTTGGAGTTTTCTTTAAGTGTTTTTCAAACTCTCTAAAAATGAAAAACCCCTGAGTTTTCTTTCCTTGGACTCATTAGACAAACATCGAAAGACCCATATGGGATAAAACCACTCCTTCTTAGGGTTCGTTAAAAATACTCCGAAGAACTCATTCGAAGGATGAACTTACATTTCAAGCATATGTTATCCTCCTTAAGCTTGTGTAAAAATAAAGAGGAACTCACCAGAAATGGTGGGGGGAAAATTGAGAAATAAATGTATCTAAACCTATATTCTATGGAAGAGTCGCTTTTGAACATGATACCCTTTCACTCACTTTGTGTCTAGGTTGGAAAATCCGCTTGTCTCATGATCATACTCCTTTATAAGATTACAAATTGGTCTGTGATCCTTGTTGTTGAGTCAGTGTTTCCAATACATTTGTCATGTCATCAATATGTTCAAAGAGAAATTTAACCCGAAAAGCCTTCTATTGCGTTGACCATTTCTGCAGTCCTTAATCCTTATATTGCGTCAACCATCCATGAGTGAGTCCTGAATCAATTGTTACTTTGATCTACTTCAAATCTTGTTACCCGTTTCGTGTCATTGATGGGGGATACATTATGTCCCTCCTGTGATGAGTATTTTCCTGTTGAATTCAACTCATTATCCAGGGATTAGACTTAGAAACTAATTAGTACCTTGGAACTTGCATGCCTCAATGGAAGGTTTCCTCGCTTTTGATAATGGGTTTTCATTATTAACCCCTGATCGGGAGATTCCACCGAGTGTTCGACTTCAGTTAATTAATTCACACCCATTGGATTGTACTAGTGTACCTTGGAAGTCATTAACATTAATGGTGTTTTCCCTCGCACTTGTTAACGATATACACTAATGATCAGTAATCAAGTGGTTTCTACCATGTTCGACTTCAGCACATGTATTCACATGGTTAGATTCGTACTATAGAGTGGTGGAGATGAAGACCCTGAATATTTTTTGATAGATTCAAGTTTCATTGGAGTATATTCAGATTGTATTGTTGCATAGATCCACAGTGTATGTCTCATGGCTATGTTCAAATTTGAGTCTTTAATGCATAGATCCACAATGTATTTTTGGTGGCTATGTTCATATTTGAGTCATAATGGCATGGATCCACAATGTATGTTTGGTGGCCATGACCTATATTACTTGACATGGATCTTTTCATGTCGACATTTATGGTTTGATTAATTTGTATTCTAAGTATGGGAATGCCTATCTCAGTGATGATATATTATTGTATTGTATTTCCTTGTTTGTTAGCAGGTTTCCAACCGACGTGTTCCTTGTTCATTGCACACACTTGACAAAGTATTTCAACTATCACTCTGTTCTAACTTCATACTTTGGGGGGCTCACTATTACACATTATTTTAGTCACCCCTATGAATGTTAATAATGTAAACCTATCCTTTCTCTTTAAAAGGATCAATGGCCTTAATCCTTGAAGAAGAATGAAGATACTTTTTCCCAGAGAGATGAAATTATACTTTTCCTTTGTAAAAAAACTTATAAAAAGGGATCGTCTCACCTTGCTTAGTGTTAAGGGTGCGACGATCTAGGATCATCACAGGTTTCACCATAGTGGCCTGCGATGTTGTCGTAGTTTGCTTAGTGTTAAGGGAGTGACTATTTTTGTACGAAGGAAAAAGGGGAATTTCTCGAAAGTTCTAGAATAGAAGCTTTGAGGGTGATGTGGCCTCCAATCGATTTGGATTTGAGTCGCATCCCTTATCTCATGGGATCATCCTAACCTCCTCACCCTATCCTTTTCATCCTATAAAAGGAGAGGAGTTCTCATGGGGAAAGTTGGATTGAGTTGGCTAGCTTTTGGTGTGAGCTTGAGTAATTTTTGGTAGCTTTGGGCTTTGCTTTGTCAAGATAGATTATTGGTCTCGAAATCCATGGAGAAAGAAGTGTGTGGGAAGCAAGGGACTATTGGAAGGGACCTTACAACATCAAGGCATTGGTTGTATTCTCATTTTCATATTTCTAATACAACAATATATTTATTTCCCATAAAATTGGTCTTATTTTATTGTATGACTCCTTGATCACATACATAGGTCTTGTTGAGTATACGTTGTTGCTTTCACTTCGTTGGCTTGTGCATTTTTACAGGTTCAACATCCCATAAGCCTTGAAATGGAACGAGAATGACACTAGCAAGGACAAATGACATTTAAAAGGTATGTCATTTATCTCTTGTTAGTTAGTATGCTTGATGATTAAAACTTAGGGGAAGTTTTATATTTTGTCTTGTTTTGTTCTAGTTTCGGGGTGAAACTCAAGAGATTAGTTTGTGTCCACACTTACCAATTTGTTCGATAACAGTACTGCTGACATCAATATCAGTACAGATGATGTCAACATCCGTACAAAATACTTGGCACCCGCAAGAGGCGACACATGTCATGTTGACGTCATCATGATGTCAGCATGGTGACGTGGAAGCACCAAAGGCTACCACGTGTCATTCATTTTTGGCAATTTTTGGGTCATTTCGTGGACCAGTAAAAATGTGCCACGTGGTAGTTCGTATAGTCACATGGCAGACCGTACAGTGGCGTGGCAACTAACGTGGTAGGATGATGTGGCAAACCATATGATGACATGGCAGGTGACTATACAGTTGGTTGAGATAGCCCAATGGTTGGCTACCACGTGGCCCAGTCATGGGCTACCACGTGGCAGTGGGAAAATGCCCAATGAGGGCCCAAGAAAGAAATTCCAAAAATAAAGAAAAGAATGGTGAGTCCACCAAATCTGGCGGAACCTCGCCAGATCTGGTGGCCCAACAGACATATCCAAACTACCTCCAAGTTGGCAGAACCACTATGTATATATATGCACATACGTTATAACGAACACCCAAAAGGGGAGGTCCGCAAGCTCGACCCCATGACCTCCCCCACTATATACGCCTTAACAAATGCTTTGCCAACCACTAGGCCAAACGACCCCCATTGTTTACAAAGCCCAAATTTCTATTTAAAAATTGAAATTTACCCAGTGTAGTGGGAGGTGCATGACGGTACGGCTGGGCATGTTTTATGAGTCAATTTTTGGAATTAATTGCAGGTTGCAGGGCATAGAAACCGAGACAAAGTTTCTCTTGGACCTGGGAGTTCTAGAGTCAGATTGATACATGGAGATAGTCATTTTTGGTCAATTCGACACCACAAATTCAATGGTGCTATCTGTTTTCTGATCTGAGCAAAGATTCTGCAACTTGATTCCAGAATGAGGTATACTTATGTATTTTTCCAGATTATTTCACTGAGTTAATAAAAAGGCCTACCCATTTGAGAGAAGGACCTGGAGATGTAGTCCGCCAGGGACTAACTCCGTTATCAAGTTTTTGTGTTCATATTTGATGCTTATGTCTCTTCATTATTGAGTTTTTCCTTCGCTAATGGTGCACTTTAATTTATGTTGATTTAATATAATTCTTTATAAGTCACTTCAATGAAAAGATCCTGGATCATGCTGGCTAACCCCTCTGGCCAAGGGTTTCCTAGATTAGTAATGTGAGGTGACTGGGAGGGTAATGCACTATCATACTTGATGAGAGAAGAAACATCACACACATAGTCATGGGGACTATGGGAGTAGCTTCATACTACTAGATGAGACTATAACTATGGTTGTTGGCATTTTAGTAGATGTTTGCTAATAGGTGATTGTTGCATAGTTATAGAGACATCGACTATGATTATGGCTCATGGAATTATAGTGGTTGTGTGTTACTAGATGATTGTTTCATAATCATAGGTATGACTATGGTTGATGGCATTGTAGTAGCTGTGTGTTACTAGATGATCGTTGATTAGTTATACATATGACTATAGTTGATGGCATTGTAGTATCTGTGTGCTACTAGATGATTGTTGCATAGTCATGGAGGTTGCAGATTATGATTATGGTTGATGGAATGGTAGTAGCTATGTGCTACTAGTTGATTGCTGCATAATCATAGAGACTGCTGGACTGCATGGTGGTAGCTTGTGTAGCTATCAGTTGATTGCAGGAGAGAGACATTTTGTCTCTTGATAGTAGCTGTGTGCTACTCGGAGTGGTTGTGTACCATAAGATAATAGTTGTGTACTACTATGGATCGACATAGTCATATTCTATTGGATGGCATTGTAGTAGCTGTGTGCTACTAGATGATTGCCATGGAGACTACCAGTTCACATTGGGAGTAGCTGAGTGCTACTTGATTGCAGAGACTGTGACAGACGATTCGAGCTATCGATGCCATTGTGGCAGTTGTGTGCTACCAACTGATTATCGAGTAGTCAGTGGACTACTAGATGAAGACATTGTGAAATATACCTCCCTAGATAAGAGAGAGTGTTGATGTTTTGTAGCTGCGGGAGGATATTAGCCTCCTAGATTACCTTTATTAGATGCAGAGAAGATTTCGAAAGCAAGAGATCCATTGGATAGATGTTGAAATACCCTAGAAGAGAAGTTGGCCCAAAAGAATAAAGAATAAAGAAAATACACCTTCCCAGAAAAGAAATCGACCCAACTAGAAAGAAAGGAAGACTATAAATAAGGAGTTACCGTAGCTCATTTTTTCATTCATTCATACTCTCTCAGCTGAACAGAAGCAAGGCACAAGCTTGGAGAAGGTGATGTAGTTGTTGTAGTGACCCAATTTCTTCTTGTTTAGTCTTTTGGTATATCTCTCTTGTGCGCTACTCATTGAGGAGGTGTGCTACCTTGGTATGGTGTTGTTGCTGCATCTGTGGTGGTATTTTTGGTTGAGCTAGCCCTTGAGCTAGGGTTTATCTGTTTGGACTTTCTTTGTGAATGGAATCTATCTAAGAAAGGTTGTTGGGTTTTTCTCCCATTTGAGGTTTTCCCAAGATAAATCTCTAGTGTTTTTTTTATCTCTTGTTTATGCTACTACTTCTTAGTACATGATATATATATGTTAATGGCAATGAAGTGAAAGACCACTAATAACTCTTATGCTCTCTAAATAAGGAAAATCTAACACTTCCTCCATCCAAAAATTAGGCCCTTAACTCTTCCAATAGAATCTAAAGAGAGGCACCAATATTTTTTATGTTTTTGTAGGATTGCTTCTACATTCCTACCTTTTGTACCCACAACAACTCCCACTAAATTTTCCTGCCTCGTGTTTGAGTGATCGGATGTTATATATTATTTCCTAACCCTTGAACTATTTGAGACATTATTAGAACTCTTGCTCATTCCTTCTTTTACTTTAATATTGGTTTAGTTTTCTCCCTTTCGTGATCGGATCCTTTTAGGGTAGCACATAGATATTAGTGTCTTCTATAAAAGTAAGAATCCAAAAGCCATGTGGGATAACCCTATTGGCATAGGTTCTTACCATTAGGGATTGAGTTCAATTTTTACGCTTAAGAATTTTCCAAAACACATAGGCCACGAGCATTGCGTGGTCACCTTTTTCTTAAGTGTTTCCTTTTATTTGAAGTACAAATTATTCTTGAAATCCCTTCCTCGCGAGCCAATCAGAGTTAAGCACGCAAGCATTGAACCGTAATCATGATAGTAAAATTTTTGTGTGCGGGATCCTTGTTAAAACAAGACCTTATTCTAGCTCACCCACAACCCATGACCCGTGAACCAATATGAATTATCTTCATGGGGAAGCTCGATCTATGTTAAAACACTTTTTCATGCAGAACCATATCCCTTCGAGACTTTAAACCGCAAGCCTAGTGGAAAGACCTTTAAGGGTGGGTTACATCCTAGTGCTAACATATAATGTTTTCTCATGAAACTTCCACCCAAGAGACTTCCTTCATGGATTTTTTCACCGCAAAACGTTTACCCATGAAATCCAAACCCACAAGCCTTGCATGGAAAATTTTATGAGCAGACTCAACTAGAATCATAAGTCGTGATTTCGCTTCTTTAAACTTCCACCCACAGGCATACTCCTACAAGACTTCTCTCGTGAAGCCTGTGTCCATAATACGGAATAGGTTCTACCCTTCTTGCCTGTGAAAACTTGAATTCATGTGCATTAATGGTTTGATGACACCTCGATGAATTTTAGAACTCATATTTGATTGATTGAGTTGTTGCCATTATTACTCATAATTTTGGTTTAACATACGTAGGATCCAAAGTATTTGGTTATTACGAATTATTCATAGTCAGCTGCATAGCTCTTTGTGAAATCCTTACTCCTTTTTGAATTATACATGTGCGTTGAATACATGATTTCTAGAGCTCAAGGTCAACATGGGAGGTATCCGATGCCTAATGACCCAACTAAGGTGAAGAATACAAAAATCATTCTCATGATAGAGATCAGTCACTCTAACATAATCGAGGGGTGCCTCACATGGCTGGAAATGTACACAAAATTCAACACTGAGGATTTTTTGGTAGAAGATGAAAACTTACACACACACACATAAACATCAAGAAGAGTGGACTATACGTTGTAACTTCTCAACCGAGCCTTCTCCCATACAATGATGCAGTTCGATGGGCATATGTGCACCTGAATCCACCTACATAAATGATTACAAATCAAGAAGGAAACCCCATAGCCTCATTAGGGGAAGACAATATACACAAAATGTACCACTTTCCAACACCAAATTGCTTTCTTAATAAGCAATTTCTGGAGGCATTTACTAAAGATTTACTGGAAGAATGGTGGGAGGAGGACACACCATTCCCAAAAAAGGATGACAAGGTAAACAACATGAAATATATCAAAGCACCATACCAACTCATTGTGGCAATGATTTTCCGTCTTTATGGAGAAGAAGACAATGTACATTTTAAACTGTAATTGGTGCCATTGGCCCAAAGTGTAGTAGAATAAGGAAATATTTTTAATTGGGCACAAATACCTTCAACCAATATCTTCTAGAATGCTCGGGATTCTCTCACCAACAAAAGGTCAAGTTTTTATATGTCAACTTTTCTAATTGATGCAATTTTCTCTTTCATTTATTTTCCTGAAATGAACTAGAATTGGAATCCTGACCTCCAACCCATACATATCTATTGCTCAAAGATTTGGGAGAGTAAATATGAAATATATATCTATGAAATATGTAATGATTTTATGGCTCCATTATTTCACATTATTTTTGACTGACCCCTACAGAGATTGTCTTCTTGAGCTATTGAAACCTTGAAAGACTTAGGAGACTCGTATATGGAGAAACATTTCACCTTTATTAGAGTTTTTGGGTGCTCTTCTCCACTACATATGTTACCCAAATATTTCCAAGACAACCTGCTAGGAAGAGAAATAACATACCAAACATTCAAAGGAGGTATTGCTAAATCCTTGTCAACCATTAACAAAAGAATATGGCCTAAATTTCCTATCAAGGTAGGAGGTTTCACCCTGTTGAACATCCTACATGCTGAAAAGGAAGTAGAGGTATTAAAAGGGTTAATTTTTTGTTTAGGGGTAGTTAGAAACCATGATGCCAAGGGAATAATATCGGACCATTTCAAGGCCTTGGGTATGATACCCACATTACAACATGACTAGAATGAAGGAGGCATTCTCTTCCAAGGGGTTAGGTTGTATGTAGAAGTACTAACCTGCATTCAAAATGATAAAAAAATGAAATAAATTTAGGAAGAACAAGAACAAAAGAAAATATTGTTACTCAATGCACAAGAATAGGAGGAGACCAATAGAAGGGCTGTCCAAAAAAGGATGAAAATATGACCAAGAAAGATCTAGAACTGGAGGAGAAATTAAGAAAGAAATAATTGGAGGATGAATAAGGATTAAGAAAGAAAGAAATAAGAAGAAAGACACAAGGATGAAGAACAAAGGGGAGATGAGGAAGAAGCTAGAAAACTTGCAACAAACCAAAAGAAAGCATAGTGACAGGTGCCCAAATCAAAATGCTTTTAGCACCCATACACAAAATTTTGCACACCTTTTTCCCATTTTCGTTTCCATATTAATACACTTTTCATCCACAATGATACATTTTTGGTCAAGGTATAATCACTCACTCAATATTCGTTTTCAATACTTATTAGTATGCATTTTTCAGGAGATTATTACCTTCCATGATAACAATGCTTTACAAGAAAAGATGCACAGGTACCTTCCCAACATGAGAGCTTCAATTCCTGTTCAAGTGTAGCTACTACAACTATGCTCATTGCTGCAACTCCCAATGTTGTGACTATGGTTGTTGCTGCAACTCCCGTTGCTGCAACTCTCAATGATATACTCTCATTGCAGATGATTATTGCAACTCTGCAACAACTCATTAGTCAACTACACATCTATCACCAAGGATCAACCAGTCAACCAAAAATCTCTCAGGAACACGACAAGGGAAATTGGGCACTGACATGGAATGGACAAATCAACCACCACATGTCGTGGCCGATTTTAGTCAACCCACACTTGATTTTTCCTTCTTTTGGAAAATATGATGTTGTTGGAGCATGCTATATTGGGGAAATGCACAACAATTTTGAAAGATAGTTGAGAAAGGGAACACAAATGGAGTGCGCGCCGGAGTTCAAGGAAAAGCAGTGTGCTAGAAGGCATGGAAAGCAACGCGTTGGGAAATAGGGAAAAGCAACATGAGGAAGAGGAAAGGCAAAGTCAGAAAGAAGGACAACACGACGAGGAAATAGTTTGATCGAGGACTAGCCACGTGTAGGAGGTTGTAATGTGGAAAAACCTAATCCACTTAGCGTTAGGGTTTTGGTCACGATGTAATGGGTTTAACCCAGTTTTTGCAGTACAAATAGGCATTTTAATATACGAGGAGATATATCTTTGATCATAATATGGGTATGTTTTTGATGAGTTTTGAGTCATAGATACTAGTTTGAGAGCTGTGGAACTATTATTAAGTTAGTTTTGGAGATGAACCTGTTTTTGAGTTGTAACTGAGGGTCAGGTCGCAAGCTGTGGAGCTTGGTGAGACACTATTCAACCTTGCCATCACCAAACTTATTATGATGTAATGCACATAGTGCAATGACTTGATGAAGATGAATAAATAAGAAGATATTTCCAAAACTTTGTGGACGTAGCCCAAGGGGGGTGAACCACGGTAAAACATTGTGTAATTGTGTGAAATGTTGTTTTTATATGATTTATGATAAATGAATGAATTTGCTAGAGTTAGAATACAACACACACTGGATCAATTATGTTATTTTACCGCATAATGAATGGATATGGTTATAAGTATGGTAGATCTGATGAATGAGGAAGTAGAGTAGTATGTCTAACATCCCCATGAGAAACATCCCTTCCATCACTGCATACATCTGGGTCCTGCAGTCACCCATAAGTCATCTTGGGTGAGACTGTGTTGTGCACTCCGTGTGCAGTGTTTCCTTCTAGTATTTTGAAGGGCCGATGGTTTGTAGGGTTTTGTTGGAGAACTAAGGTAGAACTTAGGTCAACCCAAACATCCAAAAAATGGTTCCATTGCCAGGAATTGAAAGGGTTAATTTACTTTTTTGCAAGACTAATTTAATTTCTTGCAAGTATGTCATTTACTTTCCAACAACATGTGATTTTACTTATGCAAGTGTGGATTTGGTGTAGTTTAATTAGGAGACTTGCTAAAGCATTTTGGTATCTTGTCTTGTGATATTCATTTTAAAGTACTACAACTCATTGGAAATAACAACATTATACTTCCATATATGATGCACGACAGTTTGTAAGTGTAATACAACCTCAGATTGATAATTACATGTACAACTCTTCAATTTATTAATAAGTTAATTAGGAAGTGATTGAAAATTCCATCACATAGGAAGAGAAGGAAAATTTAGAGGAAGCACAAAAAAACAAGGCTAAGGAGGAAAGAAAATATGAAGAAATGTCCTGCAAAACTACATAAAAAAAAAGGCACAAGAAAGAGATAGAGAATCAATAGAGATAGAGAGAAAAAAGAAAGAGGTGGATGAAAGAAAAATCAAGAGAAGAAACATATATAGAGAGGAAGAAGAATCTAGAATAAGACAAGGGTAAGAGAACCAATCTTGTCACAACAAAAAAAATATCATACCTTGGTACTCCCATTAATCCAGGTACTCCTTTGAATACAATACCACCTGGATTCTCCTATGTTTCACTACAATCAACCATTTTTTATGATGTTGTGGAACAACTAGGAGTGTCAATGTTTCATGGAAACTTGCACATGAGATTTGGATAAAGCATGCACAAACAAAGCTTATCAAGAAAAGGAAGAGAGATACAATATGGAAGAATGAGAAATATATTCACACTACTCCAATGAGCTGATGATTGATACATAGATCATGCTCAATATGATTCAATGAATGAGTGGAATACACTCATATATAGGGGGAAAAATTCCATAATTAATAAAAGCAATCAAGCAGTTAGCTTTCCTTAGGAATGCATGCATGCATAATAGTGATGGTAAAAATAGAAAGTCTAAAATAGAACTAGTTAGTTAACTCCCACTAAACTAGTGTGCCGAAAATAGAAATTTCTCCAACACCCCCCCTGAACATCACTATGGAGTAAAAAATTAGTCCCGGCTACTAGGCCATTTTAGGTACTCATGTACAATGCAACTAATGAACACTGAATAAAAACGAGGAAAGAGGGAAAACCATGTGGGAACAAAACCCGCCCTCAAAGGACAATGTATCAAAATAAGAAAAGGCAATTGCTAGGCAACTGTGTTCTTCACTACAAGACAATCCCGCAAAGTCTGAAACTTCTGCTTAGTGAATGTCTTGGTGAATATGTCAGCAGTCTATTCAGAAGAAGGACAAAACTGCAAATCAATGATCCTGCCATGTACTAAATCTCTGATGAAATGCATGTGGACCTCAATATGTTTGGTTCGTTGTTGTTGTATTGGATCTCTGCAAAATCTCAGTGTACTCTAATTGTCGCACCATATGATAGTCAGATAGTGAAACTGGATACCAAGCTCAGTAAGGAAGTGCTGAAGCCAAAGTGTTTGAATGACACAACTGACTACTCCTTTGTATTCGGCCTCTACGGAAGATAAAGCAATGGCCGATTGATTTTTACTTGACCAACAAATTGGGCCTGCACCCAAACTGAGAGTGTACCCGGACATGGACTTGCGATCTGTGCTATCACCAGCCCAATCTGAATATGTCAAGTCTATGAGATATAATGCACAACCAGCTACATATTGAATCCCATAACTCATGGTGCCCTTAACATATCTGAGGATGCGCTTGGAAACCTTCTAGTGCAGATCATGGGGTTCCTGCATGTATCTGGAAACTGCTCCTACTGCATATGAGATATCTAGATGGGTGTGGGTGAGATACAAAAGACTCCCTGCCAATTGTCGATACAAAGTGTTTTCCACTAATGGTGTATCCCCACCATCCTCAAGTCTGATCCTAGATAAGAAGGGTGTAGGTGCAGACTTACAATTTTTAATGTGGAATCTATCCAGAAGATCCTTGACATACTTAGCCTGAGAAATTTTGATGCCGAAATAATCCTGACTGATCTCAAGACCAAGAAAGAAGTGCATTGGACCCATGTCCGTCATAGAGAACCTGTCATGCAAAATATATTTGAACAAAGAAATGGTTTAAGAAGAGCTACCAGTGATCAAAAGATCATCAACATAGAGTACTAATATCATCACAGAGCCAGTAGTCCTCAACATGTAAACATTGGAATCAGATTTACATCTAACAAAATCATGTGAAAGTAAGTAAGAATCCATCTTTGCATACCATGCTCTAGGTGCCTGCTTCAGGCCATAGAGAGACTTCTTCAGTTTGCATACTAAATATGAGTTCTAAATGAACCCCTGTGGCTGCTCCATGTAGATCTCCTCTAAAAGGTCACCATGAAGAAAAGCATTCTTCATATCCATCTGGTGAAAGTCCCATCCTTTGGCTGTTGCAATGGCTAGAGCCAAGCGAATGGAGTCCATCTTTGCTACAGGAGCAAAGGTCTCTTCATACTCTATCCCATGAATCTGCTAAAATATTTTTGTGACTAATCTGGATTTGTACCTGCTCACCTAACCATCTACTGATGTCTTGGTCCCGAAGACCCATTTTCATATGAAAAGTTTCCTCCCTGGTGGAAGTGGAACCAGATCCCAAGTCTGATTCTCTAGGAGAGAGTCATGCTCCTCCTGTATGGATGCTTTCCATAGTGTATTTCCAACAACCTCATTGTAGGTATGTGGATCAGAAGATTGAACCATATAACAATGCATGGGCATCGCTGGTTCAGAAGATGAAAATAAATGAGAAGGATCCACATGATGAGATCAATTCCTCCTCGAATCCACTAGATCCACTACAAGGTTGCCTGTTGCATGAAGTGTGGACTGTGCCCACTTAGGAAATTGTTGAAGCTTTGACACTGTCTACTCATTTGGATGTACTATCTGCTCATCTGCATGTACAAAATATTCTGAACATGTAGCATCTGAGTGTGTGGAATCATCATCTTTGATGTCTGAAACTGTTGGAATCACAAGAGTCTCTGCATGTTGCACTGGAGGTGCATGGAAAGGAATCTCCTCAAACTAAACAATGTGCTCAATGATGAGCCGGTCTGTAGAGGGATCAATCAATTTGTACCTCTTCACATCATATGGATATTCCACAAAGATGCATGGTGTGCTCTGTGGATCTAAGGATTTCCTCTTTTCAGAAGGAATATGGGCCCATGCTCTAGATCCAAATATGTGGAAGTGTGTGACATCTGGTTTGTCACCTGTCCAAGCCTCAAAAGGTGTCCTGTCCTCAATAGATCTATGAGGTGATCTGTTCTATATGTAAGTAGCACATTTAAGTTCCTCGACCCAAAGCTTGGAAGGAAGTGATCTTGCATGAAACATGCAGTTGTTCATCTCCTTGAGAGACCTGTTCTTCCTTTCAACAACTCCATTTTTTTGTGGAGTGTATGGAACTGTGTGCTGCAACTAGATACTAGGTTCATGACAAAGATTCTGAACATCTTTGTTGATATACTCCCCCCCCATTGTCTATATGGAGGATCTTGATTTTCTTCCTAGTTTGTGTCTCTACTAGATATTTGAAGTCTTTGAGATGCTCAAAAAGTTCAGACTTTTGTCTGAGAAAATAAACCCAAGTATAGCGTGAGTAATCATCAATAAATGTAAGAACACACCTTTCTTTGCTAATGGACAGATGTGGAAATGGACCCATGAGATCACTATGAACAAGATCCAAGGAAGAGGAGGCTTTTCTTGCCTTCCCCTTTCAAACTTCTCTTTAGGATGCTTGCCAAGAATGCATCCTTCACAAACCCCTTCAGAAAAGTGAATGTTTGGAAATCCTTTGACCATTCCTTGCTTGGAAAGTCGTTGCATGTGCCTAAAGTTTAAATGACCAAATCTCTCATTGCATACTCTACTAATATCATTAACATGTCTAAGTAGAAAAGAGGAGTCATATTCATTAAACTTAGTGAACTTATACAACCTTGATTTGTGATCCACCTCACCAACTGCAATAATGGAACTGTCATGCATGTCAAGTATAGTAACTAAATCTAATGTAAATTCAACCATTTTACCTGTTTGAGTGATCTGATAAACTAAGAGTAGATTTATAGAAAACTTTGGAACATGTAAGACATTCTCAAAACTTCCATTATGGAGTTCCAATCTTTCCTCTCCTACAACCACTATTGGAGTATCATCCCCCATGAGAATAGGAGGTCCAGAGCATGAACTCAAAGAAGTAAAAACTTCCTCTTTAGGTGCCATATGATGTGATGCACTAGAATCTGTAATCCATGAATCAGAAGAGGAGTTAATTGCAACTAGAGCATGATGATTACCTTTATTAGGCACATGATCTTCTTCCTTCTTCTTCTTGGCTCCTTCAGGAATGAAGTCTCCAAGGTTATTCCTCTGAAGTACCTGTGTCATAAGATCGATCTGCTTCTCCAAGCATGTGGATTCTTCATGATTCGGTTTATTGAAATATGCACATTTCTTTCCCTTCTTCTTCTTCCCTTTGGAATTTGAAGAATCTTTGGAACCTGAAGAATCCTTGAAGGGTTTGGAATATCCCTCCTTCTTTGACTTTGGATGTAATACCTCCTTTCATTTCTGTTTCAATTTCTGATTGTATGACCCTTTTCCATCATGCATGGTGAGTGCATGTG
>ML854060.1:22372-51564 GCA_009831015.1 Picea engelmannii
AAAATGGCTCATTTCCTCAAAATGCATAGCAAGCTACCTAGGAGTTGAACTGGTTATATGAGTGGAATCATCGTTAAATGATGCCTGACTTAAATGATATTGACCTTAACAAGTTACTAAACGTATTTAGAAGAGTCCTATGACATTTCAATTGAAGTTGTGCCCATGTGGTTCTGGCTTTTATTCATTAGTTTCCTATTGCTCAATTGGCTTTTGTTTTTATTGCGTATTGGGTTTTTTTGTGTTGCCCTTAATTTTGCGGGCACCCTTATCCGACGGGTTCCTTCTGCAGGGTGCTTTTATTTGATTGGCTTAGGGTTGGGCTGTTAAATTTAGGGTTAATAAAGTTGTTGTTTATTTCTATGTTGAAGTTTAGGGTCGGGTTAATTTGAGGGTTAGTACTATAATTGGAATTGTCCAAACTCACCGTTGTATGATATCAGACTCTTCGATCTGATAAAGCTAGTTGCTTTGTATATAAGTCTGTGTGTGTGATTATTTTCTATGTAAAGAATCCAGTGCCGTATCAAGAGTCTCGGGCCCTTTAAAGGCAGGGTTTCCACTCTTGCGACACACCTCTAAGGTCGTATCAGTAGTCTCAGGCTCTTTAAAGGCAGAGTTCCCACCACTACGACCTCCTGATAGAGATTACTAGTTTCTGCCTGAGCAGTCGGCCATGAGCCTATCTGACATTCTCTCTCTCTGGAGCAAAGAACTAAGATTAAACGCCCTGCTTTCCTGTGCAGAAATAGTAACATCTACTACTATGGATTCTCCCATCTGTGTTTGTACTGTACATAACACAGTATGTCGTTTAATGCTTGCAGTTACGTGTTGTGTGCCTTATGTCTTCTTGTTGTGATCATCGTGGTTGCGTCTTGTTAGTCGTCGGGTGGCGACGTAGAGTCAAGTGTGTCTGTTTCATTTTTACACGCTCGCACACACCTTAAACAAAAAAATTATTTGCACCTGTTATCAGAGTTGTTGTTGTATCGAGGAGGCTGTCACATTTCATATATGAGGGTTTAAGGAAGTTGTTGTCTGTATATGCACATTTTTACACGTATTTATATGCGTCATCCGTATATGTGGATATACCGAAGTGCGCATATATGGAAGGTGCATATACAGACAATGCATATACGGAAGGTGCATATTTAGAAGAAATGTACGGTAATCCAAATTTACGAAAGCGTGCATATACGGAAGGTGCATATACAGAAGAAATTTACGTTAATCGAAATGCATCTTTTGTATATGTGTAACGATCCTCCTCGATATGACGACAAACCTCTTAAAACAAGTGCAATTTTTTTTTTTTGTGTGTGTGTGTGCAAGGGAAATATGGCATTATACTCTGCACTGCCACATGACGACGAATCATGACACATGCCACTGCGATATCAACATAAAGACTTAAGACGTACATCAACATCTGTCAGCAATGAACAACATTCAACCGACCAAATAATAAGACTGACTGCCCATCCGTCCTACCCTGCAATGGTTAGGACCTCCAAGACACATAAGCAATGCTCAAGCCTAGGCTCCCATCGATTTTAACCATTTAAGGTCTCATGGCTGGCGACTGTTCTGAGGAACATGGAGGTGTCTATGTCCCACCCGACACAAGCAGACCAAGCACATGAAAGGTTTACCAACCAATCACATGAAAGGTTTACCAACCAAGTTCAAACATTATTTAAAATGAACAACAACCCTTATTTACTAAATCAGAATAAATTATTGTACTTGATTCAAGGACCTTACACTATATATGTTTATCAATAACAATAAAAGTTACAATAACGCTACCATAAAATAATGAACACATTACATTTATATCCCATTAACTTTGCAAAAATAACGATCACATTACATCTTATGTGTTATCCATCACAATAAAACTACCATATCATTACCACAAAATGACAACCCCATTACATTTTAAATCAAAATAACCTTGCAATAATAACAATCACATTACAAGATAATGACAACTCTAAATTCAAGTCTGGTTTATCAAGGTCAAAATCCTAATTTGACATAACTCACAACTACTTCTGGCAACTTGTTAAATCATAACCTAATCATATAACCAATCAAAATTTTAACAAATTATCAATAAAAGCATTTATACCATTATCAATAGCTCATTATATGCGCGCTTCCGTATATGCACGCTTTCGTATATGCACCTTCCGTATATGCGCGCTTCCGTATATGCACGCTTCCGTATATGCACAGCTTCCGTATATGCGCTGTCAATATATGCAAAGTTTTGTATATGCGTCGTCCGTATATGCACCCTTCCGTATATGTGCAGCTTTCGTATATGCGCACTTCCGTATATGCGCAGTTTCTATATATGCACGCTTCTGTATATGCGCAGCTTTCGTATATGCACGCTTTTGTATATGCGCAGTCTCTGTATATGCACGCTTCCGTATATGCGCAACTTTCGTATATGCATGCTTCCGTATATGCGCACCTTCTACATGTGCACCCTTTCGTATATGAACGCTTTCATATATGTGCAGCTTCCGTATATGCACGCTTTCATATATGCGTGCTTTTGTATATGCGCAGCTTCTATATATGCACGCTTTCGTATATGTGCACCTTCTATATATGCACCCTTCCGTATATGCGCGCTTCCGTATATGCTCAGCTTCCGTATATGCGCCGTCAGTATATGCACCCTTCCGTATATACATGCTTCCATATATGCAGCGTCCGTATATGCGCAGCTTCCGTATATGCACCCTTCCGTATATGCACGCTTCCGTATATGCACGCTTTTGTATATGCACCTTCCATATATGCGCACTTCCGTATATGCGTGCTTCCGTATATGCTCGCTTCTGTATATGCACCCTTCTGTATATGCATAGCTTCCGTATATGCGCACTTCCGTATATGCGCCGTCAGTATATGCACCCTTCCGTATATACATGCTTCCATATATGCAGTGTCCGTATATGCGCAGCTTCCGTATATGCATGCTTCCGTATATGCGTCGTCTGTATATGCACCGTCAGTATATGCACCCTTCCGTATATGCGTCGTCCGTATATGCACACTTCCGTATATGCAACATCCGTTTATGCGCGCTTCTGTATATGCACAGCTTTCGTATATGCTCGCTTCTGTATATGCACCCTTCCGTATATGCGTCGTCTGTATATGCGCACTTCTGTATATGCAGCGTCTGTATATGAAGCTTCCATATATGCACCTTCCGTATATGCGCAGCTTCTGTATATGCGTGCTTCCATATATGCGCAGCTTCTGTATATGCACGCTTCTGTATATGCACCCTTCTATATATGCGCAGCTTCCGTATATGCACGCTTTCGTATATGCACCTTCCGTATATGCGTGCTTCTGTATATGCACGCTTCCGTATATGCACAGCTTCCGTATATGCACTGTCAGTATATGCAAACTTTCGTATATGCGTAGCTTTCGTATATGCGCGCTTCCGTATATGCGCAGCTTCTATATATGCATGCTTCCGTATATGCGCAGCTTTCGTATATGCACGCTTCCGTATATGCGCAGCTTCTGTATATGCACGCTTCCGTATATGCGCAGCTTTCGTATACGCACGCTTCCGTATATGCGCACCTTCTATATGTGCACCCTTTCGTATATGCGCGCTTCCGTATATGCGCAGCTTCCGTATATGCACGCTTTCGTATATGCGCAGCTTCTGTATATGCACGCTTCTGTATATGCGCAGCTTTCGTATATGCACGCTTTCGTATATGCGCACCTTCTATATGTGCACCCTTTCGTATATGCACCCTTCCGTATATACATGCTTCCGTATATGCAGCGTCCGTATATGCGCAGCTTCCGTATATGCACCCTTCTGTATATGCGCAACTTCCGTATATGCGCGCTTTTGTATATGCACCTTCCGTATATGCGCACTTCCGTATATGCGCGCTTCCGTATATGCGCACCTTCTATATATGCACCCTTCCGTATATGCGCGCTTCCGTATATGCTCAGCTTACGTATATGCGTCATCAGTATATGCACCCTTTCGTATATACATGCTTCCGTATATGCAGCGTCCGTATATGCGCAGCTTCCGTATATGCACCCTTCCGTATATGCACGCTTTTGTATATGCACCTTCCGTATATGCGCACTTCCGTATATGCATGCTTCCGTATATGCACCTTCCGTATGTGCTCGCTTCTGTATATGCACCCTTCTGTATATGCGCAACTTTCGTATATGCACACTTCCGTATATGCGCACCTTTCGTATATGCTCGCTTTCGTATATGCGCACCTTCTGTATATGCATGCTTCCCTATATGCACAGCTTCTGTATATGCGCCATCAGTATATGCACCCTTCCGTATATACATGCTTCCATATATGCAGCATCCGTATATGCACAGCTTCCGTATATGCACCCTTCCGTATATGCGCGCTTCCGTATATACGCAGCTTCCATATATGCACGCTTCCGTATATGCGCACCTTCTGTATATGCACCCTTCCGTATATGCGCAGATTCCGTATATGCGCCTTCAGTATATGCACACTTCTGTATATGCGCACCTTCCGTATGCGCACCCTTCCGTATATGCGCAACTTCCGTATATGCGCGCTTTCGTATATGCGCAGCTTCTGTATATGCACGCTTCCGTATATGCGTACCTTCTGTATATGCACCCTTCCGTATATGTGCAGCTTCCGTATATGCGCCGTCAGTATATGCATGCTTCCATATATGCGCACTTCTGTATATGCGTAGCTTCCGTATATGCGCGCTTCTGTATATGTGTAGCTTCTGTATATGCACAGCTTCCATATATGCGTCGTCAGTATATGTGCCCTTCCATATATGCACGCTTCCGTATATGCACGCTTCCATATATGTGCCCTTTCGTATATGCACGCTTCCATATATGTGCCCTTTCGTATATGCACGCTTCCGTATATGCACGCTTTCGTATATGCGCAGCTTCCGTATATGCCAAAGTATATGCGCGCTTTCGTATCTACGAGAAAAGTTCTCCCTGGACCGAACGTGAAAGTTTTTTTCCATCACACGGCTCCATAACTCTACTCTCTCGGATTATATATCCAAAAGGTCCAAAAGATTTGAGAGTCTTGTTTGATCTCTCGTCATGTGTCTAGAGGCACCACTATCGATTATCCACATGTCATCTTCAATCGTTCCAGTGAGTGCTGAGTAGTGTAAGAGACTAATCGTTTTGCTCATTTCTTCGGTTGACTAGTAACTGGTCATGCCTTGATCCAAAACTTCAACTTCATCGTTTCTGTCTTCTGAGAGAGCCAAAAGGTGCGTTGAACTAGGGTGCATCTAAATATCTTCTTCTTGAGTGAGATGCTCCATCACAAGGTATCAGATCTGAGAATTAGGGTTTCTGCAACTGCTCCTGCTAGTAACCCTAGCGATAGTGTCTTAGAAGCTGCTCCTACTAGTAACCCTAGCGGCAGTTCCCAGTGAGCTCAATATTCTAGCGGCTATGCTTCCTTCCAGCGTTTAGGATGACTGAAGAAGGTGTGGAACCATAACCTGTTAGAATATAGAAGATTGTGCTCGTCTTACCATATACGAAATCCGACCATTTCCGACCATTTCCGTAGTTGCTCGTCGAGAAATTTGGAGTAAAAGAAGCAGTAAGCAGAGCACTCCGCTTTGTGATGGGCTTAGAGAAAAAGGATGAATACCCAATAGAGCATCAAGCAACGAATCTCATTGAAGCCATTCAACAGCTTCAACAGAGAATAACCGATCTAGAGATATAGTTAGTGCCAAAAACTCCGCAGGACGTGCGAGATTAAAGAGAAGCAACTGCTCGGAGCGCAGTTGAGAGAATCAAGACCTTCGCCATTGAATGTAAAGAGGGTCGGCTTATCTGAGAGCATGTGAGACTCATCACTACCTCGTAAGGGCGTTGAGACCATAGCATGTTACACGAAAGTGTCGCTTTATCCCTCCCTCCATAGTGTTGTCACACAGTCGCCCGCCTAGAAGAGCCGCTCGCTCCATAGTGTTGTCACACAAGATAAGCATGATGCCTGCAGTGTTATCTGAAGGGTGAAGGGAAAATGCTTCCCAATGGAGGGATTACGAGGAGATATCCCCGTTCTTTATCCGCCGCCCCACCCCTCGCCCCGCTGCACTGGATATCCTGATTTCTCGAGGGCTGGCTGAAGACCCTAAAGGCCTTCAGCCTCCCTCTACTTTGTGAAGTGATGAAGCTTTCTCTTTATATTATAAGGAAGAATTCCATATCGGTCGACCCATGAAAGCGCTGACAACAACGGAAGGGAGGGGTCCATGTAGCTGCTGGGCCCATATTAACTGAGCAACAAGTTTGGCATCTACTACGACCACTTCAAACGCATCAAACCGCCTGCTCTGCTAGACAATGTGTGGAATGGCTGAGAGTGGACCTTTTGGATATATAATCCGAGAGAGTAGAGTTATGGAGCCGTATGATGGAAAAAAACTTTCACGTTCAGTCCAGGAAGAACTTTTCACGTAGATAATTTCTCATTCTCCCTCGTGTGGAAAACTTCTTCTTGCTTGTTGAGCGAACATGAGTTAACAACTCGCTGGGCCCTAAACCCCCAATTCTCCCGAGCCCCGAAGAAAACCCCCCTCCCCCTTAGAATCCATATCTCTCTCAACTCTATATATGTGGGCACCTGATATCTATGAGGGTTCACCCACCCTGGTTACCGAATACGTGCTCTATATTATTGATTCTATCTCTAGTTACCAAATACAAGCTTATAGGGTGGCCTGCCTAACAAAGCCTTTGTCAATTCAGAGTCTATTTCAATACTTACCAAATAAAGACTTGAAAGATTTATCTTACTGTGTCCTCTCCTTTCATATTCTTATCCTTATCACGCGAACTAAGGTAGTCGTTAGATGAGTTAGCGAGGTTACCCCTAAGACAAATATCTCTTTCTATTCCACCACTACTTTAGCCCATAAATAAAAGTTGTTCGGTGTATACTTCGTTATAGGCCATTTGTAAGTCTTGAAAGGACCTTATTTTTCGCTCTGCGAAGGTACTGAAAGGTAAATCCTGAGCTAGCTCTGCGGGTAAGGGGTATATCTGCATCTACTCAACGCATATACGAAAGCACGCATATACAGAAGTCCGCATATACTGAAGGCGCATATACGGAAGAACGCATATACGGAAGGGCACATATACGGAAGGGCGCATATACGTGCATATACGGAAGCGTGCATATACGGAAGGGGCGCATATACGAAAGCATGCATATACGGAAGTGCGCATATATGAAAGCATGCATATACGGAAGGGGTGCATATACGGAAGCGTGTATATACGGAAGGGCGCATATACGAAAGCGCGCATATACAGAAGGGTGCATATACGGAAGGGCACATATACTGACGACGCATATACGGAAGCTGCGCATATACAGAAGCCGCACATATATGGAAGGGGTGCATATATGGAAGCGTGCATATACGGAAGTGCGCATATACGAAAATGTGCATATACGGAAGTGCGCATATACGGAAGCTGCGCATATACGGAAGCGCGCATATACGAAAGCTGCGCATATACGAAAGCGCACATATATGGAAGCGTGCATATACGGAAGGACGCATATACGGGAGCGTGCATATACGGAAGCGCACATATACGGAAGGGCACATATACTAACGGCGCATATATGGAAGTTGCGCATATACAGAAGGGTGCATATACGGAAGTGTGCATATACTGAAGGCGATTATACAGAAGCACGCATATACGGAAGCACGCATATACAGAAGGGCGCATATACGTGCACATACAGAAGGGGCGCATATACAAAAGCGTGCATATATGGAAGTGTGCATATACGAAAGCGTGCATATATGGAAGGGGCACATATACGGAAGCTGCGCATATACGAAAGCGCGCATATACGGAAGCGCGCATATACGTGCATATACGGAAGGGGCGCATATACGAAAGCGTGCATATACGGAAGTGCGCATATACGGAAGCCACGCATATACGGAAGCGTGCATATACGGAAGCGATGCATATACGGAAGGGCACATATACTGACGACGCATATACAGAAGTTGCACATATACGAAAGTCGGGCATATACGGAAGGGGCGCATATACGGAAGTGCGCTTATACGAAAGCGTGCATATACGGAAGCGCGCATATACGGAAGGAGCGCATATATGGAAGCGACGCATATATGGAAGCTGCGCATACGGAAGCGCGCATATACGGAAGCGTGCAAATACGGAAGGGGCGCATATATGGAAGCCGCGCATATACGGAAGCGCGCATATACAGAAGAGTGCATATACGGAAGCGTGCATATACGAAAGTGCGCATATACGGAAGGGGTGCATATACGGAAGCTGCGCATATATGGAAGTGCGCATATATGGAAGCCGCGCATATACGAAAGCATGCATATACAGAAGGGCACATATACGGAAGGACACATATACTAACGACGCATATACGAAAGCGCGCATATACGAAAGGGGCACATATACAGAAGCGGCGCATATACGAAAGTGCGCATATACAAAAGCGTGCATATATGGAAGCTGTGCATATACGGAAGGGCGCATATATGGAAGCGCACATATACGGAAGCGTGCATATACAGAAGTGCACATATACAAAAGCGTGCATATACGGAAGTGCACATATACGGAAGCGCGCATATACGGAAGCTGTGCATATATGAAAGCATGTATATACAGAAGGGTGCATATACTGACGACGCATATACGGAAGCTGCACATATACGGAAGGGTGCATATACAAAAGGTGCACATATACGGAAGCGTACATATACTGACAGTGCATATACAGAAGCGTGCATATACGGAAGGGTGCATATACAGAAGGTGCGCATATACAGAAGTGTGCATATACAGAAGCTACGCATATACAGAAATGTGCATATACGGAAGCTGCGCATATACGGAAGCATGTATATACGGAAGGGTGCATATACTGACGGCGCATATACGGAAGGGGCGCATATACGAAAAGGTGCATATACGGAAGCATGTATATATAGAAGGATGCATATACTGAAGCGCGCATATATGGAAGGGGCGCAAATACGGAAGCACGCATATACGGAAGTGCGCATATACGAAAGCACGCATATACAGAAGGGGCGCATATACGGAAGCTGCGCATATACGGAAGCGGGCATATACAGAAGTGTGCATATACAGAAGGGTACATATACGGAAGCGTACATATACGGAACGTGCATATACAGAAGCGCACATATACGGAAGCGCGCATATACGGAAGCGACGCATAAACGGAAGCTGCGCATATACGGAAGCGTGCATATACGGAAGCTGCACATATACGGAAGCACACATATATGGAAGTGTGCATATACGGAAGCGTGCATATACGGAAGCGCACATATACGGAAGGGCACATATACTGATGACGCATATATGGAAGTTGCACATATACAGAAGGGCGCATATATGGAAGTGCGCATATACGGAAGTGTGCATATACTGAAGACGCATATACAGAAGCGTGCATATACGGAAGCACGCATATACAGAAGGGCGCATATACGTGCATATATGGAAGCACGCATATACGGAAGGGGCGCATATACGGAAACGTGCATATACGGAAGTGCGCATATACGAAAGCGTGCATATACAGAAGCGTGCATATACGGAAGGGGCACATATACGGAAGCTGCGCATATATGGAAGCGCGCATATACGGAAGAGTGCATATATGGAAGTGTGCATATACGAAAGCGTGCATATACGGAAGGGGCACATATACAGAAGCGGTGCATATACGGAAGCGACGCATATACGGAAGGGCGCATATATGGAAGCGTGCATATACGGAAGGGCACATATACGGAAGGGCACATATACTGACGGCGCATATACGGAAGTGCGCATATACGAAAGCGTGCATATACGGAAGGGGCGCATATACGAAAACGACGCATATACGGAAGCTGCGCATATACGGAAGGGGCGCATATACGAAAGCATGCATATACGGAAGTGCGCATATACAGAAGCATGCATATACGGAAGCTGCGCATATACGGAAGTGCGCATATACAGAAGAGTGCATATACGGAAGCGCGCATATACAGAAGAGTGCATATATGGAACTGTGCATATACGAAAGCGTGCATATATGGAAGGGGCGCATATACGAAAGCTGTGCATATACGAAAGCGGCGCATATACGGAAGGGCACATATACGGAAGGGCACATATACTGACGGCGCATATACGGAAGTGTGCATATACGAAAGCGTGCATATACGGAAGCGTGCATATACGGAAGGGGTGCATATATGAAAGCGACGCATATACGGAAGCTGCGCATACGGAAGCCGCACATATATGGAAGCGCGCATATACGGAAGCACGCATATACAGACGCTGCACATATACGGAAGCGCGCATATACGAAAGTGCACATATACGGAAGCACGCATATACGGAAGCGCGCATATACGAAAGCGTGCATATACGGAAGCGCGCATATACGAAAGCGTGCATATATGGAAGCGCGCATATACGGAAAGGGCACATATACGGAAGCTGCGCATATATGGAAGCCGCGCATATACGAAAGCGCGCATATACGGAAGTGACGCATATACGGAAGTGCACATATACGAAAGCCCGCATATACGGAAGGGGTGCATATACGGAAGCGTGCATATATGGAAGCTGCGCACATATGGAAGTGCGCATATACGGAAGCAACGCATATACGGAAGCGCGCATATATGGAAGGGTGCATATACGGAAGCTGCGCATATACGGAAGGGGCGCAAATACCAAAGCACGCATATACAGAAGGGTGCATATACGGAAGTGCGCATATACGAAAGTACGCATATACAGAAGGGGCGCATATACGGAAGCTGCGCATATATGGAAGCGCGCATATATGGAAGTGCGCATATACGGAAGCGGGCATATACGGAAGGGCACATATACAGAAGGGCGCATATATGGACGACGCATATACGGAAGCACACATATACGGAAGCGTGCATATACGGAAGCGCACATATATGGAAGCTGCCCATACGGAAGCGTGCATATACAGAAGCTGCCCATACGGAAGCATGTATGTACGGAAGCGTACATATATAGAAGCTGCGCATATACGGAAGCGCGCATATACGGAAGGGTGCATATATTGACGATGCATATACGGAAGCTGTGCATATACGGAAGCTCGCATATACGGAAGTGCGCATATACGAAAGCTGCGCATATACGGAAGCGTGCATATACAGAAGCTGCGCATATACGGAAGCGCGCATATACGGAAGGGGCACATATACGGAAGCCGCGCATATATGGAAGCACGAATATATGGAAGTGACGCATATATGGAAGAGCGCATATACGAAAGCGCGCATATACGGAAGGGTCGCATATACGGAAGCGCGCATATACGGAAGCTCCGCATATACGGAAGCTGCGTGTTGTTCCAAAGTTTGTATTTTAAGGCTGTAAAATACACCGTCTGGACATCCAAAAGAATAATAATGCTTTAAAAAAAAAAAGCAATGAAACAAGAAGAATTAGATCAGATTCAGTTTCTCAACTGTCTCTGTCTTTCTTCCCTTTGTTCTTGGATAGTTATATCGCGTTCAATCGCTGCCCATGACCGTTCTAACTCGGCTCTATTAGTTGCAGTCTGTAAAATAGTGTTGAATAGATTTAATGCTATACTGGTTTGATCTTGTAAACCGGGTTCTATGTTAGGTTGTCTTCCGTTAAGTACTGTCATGGATGGTTAATGCTTTTTTATATTTTTATAATAGGGTTTTTTTTTATAAATTGTTACTTCAGACATTCGGGTAAGATATTGATAAAAAAACTTTAAACATTAAACATGAAAATAAAGACACAAGAAAGGCCGTTTCCTGGTTCAGTGACAATTATGAAATTGTTAACAATGAAACATACATAAAGGAAGGGAACTGGGTTTTCTAACAGAAGAAAGTATTAAGGAACAGAGAGTTACAGGTCTTAAAATTATTGAAATAATTCCAGAGGAAAAACTGTAACTTACTCAACATCCAAACCAAAATGATATTATAAACAACGATTGCATATAATCCTAATTTGATTCACTTGCTAGAAATGCACAATAAGAGGAAAATTTGACAAACGAAACTAGAGAGGGACAGAAATATAGTCACTAAATGACAAGATTCAGAATCTCCTTGTGAATGATATTCAAATAACTTTAAAGCTGGTTCTACAAAATGGTCTTGTTCCCAAAATTCCTGAAGCCCTCTTTCAGCCTCATGAAATCATATTTATACATTTTTTGTCCAAAATTCTAGTTGGAAACTAACCAACTTCCTAATCTCTCGGTTGCAATAGACTAATGTCAATCGTTTATGATTTATACAAAATACTAAAAATAGACATATTTTCAAAGTTTTAATTCTGGGGAGGAAAACTTCCTCTGTCCGCTTCAGCTGTTTGAATGTGTCTTTCTAAAAAATTCACCAAAGCTTTAGGGACCTCGGGTACTTCGTTTGCTTCAAGGGAGAAAAAGCTTCTTTGCAATCCTGGTAATTGATTTGCAATTGCCTTCTCTGTAGATTTGGTTTTCTCCAATATTGAACTGGGACCGATCATCCACTTCTCGATTTCTGAAATGTTTACTGTTTTGACATTTGAGATCTCCATTTTCTTTCCTTCAAACTCCTCCCTTATCTTCAGCTGATGATCATTGATGTTAATTTCTTCTAATGACTCGGACAAGCCATTGGTTTCATCCTGTATTGAATCTTTGTTGATAGAACCAAAGATTCTTCGACAATCCTTGATAACTTCCTCAGTTGTTTCTTTATACCCTTTCATCTTTGTTTCCCATACTTTTAACATCACATCTCCTTTCAACCTTTCTAGGGTAGACAACTTTGGTGGCTGCCCAATTTTTTCCTTCTGTAAAGCAGTAAGTGTTCTTTGGAAAGAATCTCTTACAGCTTTGGCTTCCACTTCTTTTAATACGGCCATGTCCAAGGACTTCTTAGATTCATCAAAATAATTTTGGATGGTTTCCAGGTCGCCAAATACCCTTTGTCGTTCTTGCTGGATATCAGAGTGTATTTCAATTGCTTTAGCCTTGAATTGTTCTATTCCAATTACCTGGTTGGTAATTGAAATGATCTGGTCTTGCAGTAATTTATTTTCAGTGCTTAATGTCTGCACTTGTTGTTGGGTAGTTTGGATCATATGTTTTGCCTCGGTTAAATCTTTATTTAACTTTTGAATCTCTTGTATATCCTTGAGCCTGGTTTTCTCAAGCCCCTTTTTTATTCCCCATCCAATCATCTTTTCATTTTCCTTTAAATTGCCCTGTAACCGTATGATTTCTTGATTCTTCTGCTCTATTGTATTGATCAAACTTTCTACAGAGTACATATTGGCCGATGCTATGGCCCCCATGGATCCTGCTAGCTCTGTAGCAAATGCACTATCTTGTAGTTTTTTCCCATCAATAATAATTTTATGTTTTTTAACTGTCTTTTCACCTACAGGATGTAACTCCTGCTTCAACACAGCTCTGCGTTTCTTGCTGAAAAAATAATCTGATGAAGGCAATTCATCTTTGCTAATTGGTTCCAGGTCACTCACATATAGAGCTCCTTCGTGAGGATTCCCAAAAGTTGCTTGAAGCGGGGTTAATGCTGTAATTGGACTACCCAATTCCTTTGAAACTGTTCCTCCGACGGTTTCGGGAATGTCATCGAGGTCTATTAGGTTTGTCTGAATTCCCTTTCCCTTTCCTGTGTGTGTCTCTTTGCTCTGAGAGTCCTCTGTATTCTGAGGGGGTGCCTCGGAATCTTTTGATTTATCTGTATCACTTGCATTATGCTGAATTGTGGTTTCGAAACCAGGAGGAATGGTTTCTGACTCATGTCCTGATGTTGATACTTCTCCTTGCAAAACCTTGGGTAAACACTATCTCCTGTTCCTTTGGAAAGATGCAAACCCCACCTGTGCATCAGGTGACAAGGTCTGCACTCTACTCAGAACTTCATCATATGACTTAGTATTTTTGAAAACATCATCAAAAAATGACTCTTCGTGTTCGTATGCTTTAAGCCCACATTGTGCAACATGCTTATTAATAATTTGATATGGATCATGTTTTCTGTGTTCTATATCCACTAGTTTTATTTCACTCAGTGATTCTGCTTCGACCTTAGAATGACCAAAGTTTAATAGAGCAAATTTTCCTAGATAGACAGGAAAATACGGCCATGATTTTTTCTGTTGGGCTTTTAATTCAATTCCGATACTGCCATTTACTAACTGATATGCCACTTCTCTGCAAATTAGCCTATCTGGAAGTATTTTTGGGAGTGCATGTGGTGGGATAGCACATCCGAAAACCCTAACATATGAGAAATGTTCTTCTATGAACCAATCCGCAACTGTCTTAAGGTTTTCTAATATGGTATGTGAGATCCGAGGGGGTTCACATCCAAAGAATATCATGTGCAATGGAATAATCACAAAATGACATATCTTATAAAAATTATTTTTAGCATGGTCTTCCCACAGAGCCGAATGGTATATATGAACAGGTTCTGGGCAAGAAGGATTCCAGCTCCAGCTCATCAAAGGGAAAGGAGTTTTAAAACAGATAGCATCCATTATATAAGCTGACATGTAAAAGGCCACAAACTGCCCCTTTTCTCTAGCTGTCTTGTAGTTGGTAACTTCTGTGGTGATGTTATCTGACAAAATCTTGTGCCAATTGAAACTATTTCCCTCTTAAACCTCTTCTAGGAGGGGTGTCCATTCTGCACTAAAGTGATTTGAGTCCTTTCTCCCATATAATCTACATAACATCATTACTAAGTATCTCATATAATCATTCAGTGAAGCAGTAGCATATATCCCGTGTGCATTGGCCCTAAATTTGTTTTTATCTCTGACCCATTCTTTTATCATATCTGGGTATGACTGGCCTCCTTCATAGCATTCTTTTTGTTGAAATGTGGCTAAAAACTCTGAATTTAAAGTATGCTTATGATTGGATGATAACTTATACATTACTTGGATATGTTCGGGTCTGAATGAGCCAGCAACCTCTCCTTGCTCGTTCAATATGCTCCTCGTTGGAACGTCTACTTTGTCCAGTGCCCAGATAACCATATTAGTGTATGAAACCAGTCTCGAGCGTGTAGCAGCTTTATGAAGACCGGTGCTAGCGATATTTCGGAGATAATTTTCCCCATCATCGTCTGAATATGAGAGTTCACCTTCTATTTTATCTGCAATCGTAGCCCATGATTTGATATTGTGTATAACTCCTGCTGCAGTGGTATCTGAGATGATGTCGCCTTCTGGCTGTTCTTCGCCTTTCTTCGCAGCTTTTTTGGGCGCCATGACTATGCGTTCACCAGCTTCGTGTTTAGTATCTGGGTGGCGAGGTTCTGGAGCAAACAAGAATGCCAATGATGCAGCAGCTCGGAGAAGAGGATACACTCTGTGTTTTCTCGGGTTTCTGTAGCAGAGAAGAGTTTAACTTCAGAATAATGAAAATGTTTCAAAACATTATTTCAAATATATGATAATATCTTCGAGATCCGTTCATCTGTTATGAAATAAATGTGAAGATATTCCCGATAAATTCTTTTAATGCTCGTACCTGAGAATTTCCAATATTTCGAATACATAAAAGACGTCTGCCGTATACATATCATTTATTGAAAGTTTGGAAATGCTTTTATCGGGGTTTTCGGGAATTTCAGTGTCAGAAAAAGAGTCATCATAAAACTCCGATCGCCGAGATTACGATTTATTAATTAAGTTAATCGTTTCATTATTTTAACTAATCTCGATTATTTTTTCAGAGTTTCGTTAAACAAGAGTTCGGAAATCGGGAATTCGGAGGTCGGGAGATCGGGACTTTTGACGATGTGAAAACTTATTTTCGTAGATTTGTGAAAGGCGATTTCCCGATATAATTAGTTATTTTTAATCATGCTTAATAGTAATTAGATTACTGTCAAACTTCGCTTAAGAATTAATTACGCTCGGGGATCGGGAAAACGAAGAAAACGATGTTAAGTTTGTTTTTCTTTCAAAACCGCGAAACGCGATTTCCCGATGTGATTAGTTTAAAGTTGATATTTATCTTTTAAATGAAAATTAAGAAATAGATGAATTAACTACGTATTAGCGTATCGGGAATTCGGGGGTCGGGAAATCGGTGTTTGATATACATTGAGTTTGCTATTACAAAGTAGCGAATTCCGATATCCCGATATGGTTTTGGATTTCTTAAGTTTTATCATTATGGTTCATTTTGAATATTATTCTAAAAGGTATTTAGCGCAGGCGTCAATTTGGATTTTAACCATTATTTTTCCAAGAATAAACCGAGAGGGCATTTCGAATTCATTAGAGATGAAAAAACTTTATTTTCTAAAGATTTTAATAATGCAAAGACTCCCAGATACCAAAAAAAATTGTTCATCTTAAGGTAAAAAATAGGTTCGGTTTCAACATAGGCTCCAACTGGGGACCTTGTTTCCTTGCGGGACGAGGAGAACATGCAGAATCAGTGCTTACATTGGGTAATGGGGTCAAAAAGTTTATTACTGATTATCAGTTCAAAAATAAGGAAAGAGAATCATGAACAGTCTCTGAAAATTTTTCAAAACTCATCATTTTTTGAAATTCGGTTTTAGTCTTCTTTCAAATTTTCTTTCTTATTCCAAAATTTGGTTAGAATTGAGATATTTAGAATTATCTTTAGAAATTTAACAGATTATGAACCTCCCAGCTTGCATCAATCGAAACAGAAATCATTAATTCCAAAGTAGGAGCTCTATCTGATTTGAGACGCATATCCAGTTTTCGAAACACTGATAACTAAAACAGATTATAGATAAGTGTGACAGCCTTACAGATACCTCAGACATTGCTTCACTGCCAGCAGGCCTGTTCAGTACCCCGGTGAAGTTATCCGTCCCCTTTTTACTGAATTTCCTTTCACCGCTTCGAGCACCAGTTTTAATTTTTTAGACATCGCTTCACTGCCAGCAGGCCTGTTCAGTACCCCAGTGAAGTTATCTATCTTATATTTTCAGACGAGGGCAATCATTTAAATGAATTTCCTTTCGTCGTCTGTATGACTAGATGGGGGCAATCAGTTATGAATTTCCTTTCACCATTTGTCTTATATTTGGCTCGGAATTATGAAGCGGGGGCAATCAGTGATACTCGATATCAGGGTGGTGGTTTGTGTATAATTTTATAGTCAAGGTCTGCCCACTTGTTTTGATTATTCTAGGTCAGTGTTCCTCAACCTTCAAAACTTCCCAAATCAGTAGAAAAAAAGGGAAAACATTTTCAAGGGATCTTCTTTTGAGCAAGCCAAAAAGTTCGAACAAACTGTTAAGCTACTTAAGACATATAGATATAATCTCAAACTTAACCATTTTTAGTCAGAGAGAAAAAGATGAATTTTGACCTAGACGAATTCAATCGTTTGATAAATTCAAATTTCAGGCACATGGCTTAATATTCGAATTTTCTTTCAGAGTACTCTTGCATCAAGTTGTTGAACTTATGTATTTAACATGCAGAAAGTGTGTATTTACAGATTTGAGAACAAGTTGTATAGAGGATCGGGACATTTAGTCTTAGGTTTTCGCATATATGGAGACTAGATCGACTTCTATTCGACTACTTGGGCAAAAACATCTCGGAGATACAAAATTTTTATGGATTTTCACTAATGATGTGAGAATTTTTATTTTTATTTAAATTTTTATTTTTTATTATATACATATGTATATATTTTATATTATTATTATTATTATTATTATTATTTATTTTTTTATTTTATTTTATTCCATATAATGCTTTAAGAAACGTGCATTTACAGGGGCGTTCAGAATTTTACCGTCTAAATTTTCCAATAAAAAAGAATTGTTACCTTCGGAGGAGGATATTTTGAAAGGCCCATACCAGATGTGGTCGAATTTACCATTTTTTCCAGAATCTTCTTTTCGAGCGTCCCACCTGAGGACTAAGTCTCCTGGAAGAAAATTTCTGTTCTTAGCCTTGCGGTCAAATAGCAGCTTCATACTATCTTGGTATTTCTGTAGTTTTTCATCTATCACATCTCTGTGCTGCTGAACTTCAATTAATTGGTTTATTCTCATGGTCAGAGGATTTGGCTCTTCTTTTTCATCCTGCCACAGCTTCATTACAGGAAGTGCTAAGTTTATGGGTAATACCACGTCTGTACCATAAACCATCTGAAACGGTGAGGTACCGATATATTTTTTTGTACCTATCCGATTTGCCCATAGAGCATACTTCAAATGCAAATGCCAGGATTTCTTATTTTCCTTTAAGACCTTCTTAATTATGTTAATCGGACTCTTATTTGAAGATTCAGCCAATCCATTTCCCTGCGGATAATACGCTGTGGATTGTCCTAGTACAATGTTATATTTCTGGAAAAAGCTGATCATTGCCATTGACTTAAAATCTTGAGCATTATCTGTTACTATTTTTCTAGGACATCCAAATCTGGCCAAGATATTATCTTCTAAAAACTCTATAACCACTGAGTCAGTGGCTTTTCTGGTAGGGATGGCCTCTACCCACTTGGTGAAATAATCTGTGGCAGTGAGAATCCACCTATGTTGGGCGCTTGAATGTGGATTTATTTCGCCTATGAAATCAAGCCCCCATTGCTGGAAAGGAGCTTCTGTTTTGACAGGAACTAATGGCATAGCTGGCAATTTCTGTTTCCCAGTAAAAAACTAACACGGGTTACAAGCCCTTACTTTAGCATTTACATCTGGGAACATTTTGGGCCAATAATAACCAGCCCTCAGTATTTTATATGCTGTTGCTCTCCAGGCGTGGTGTCCGCCACAGACCCCTTCATGAAACTGACTGATGACTTCCTCAGTCTCTGATTCAACTAAGAAGACTAATAAGAACCCCAGTGGATCTTTCCAGTACAACTTCTTATCAGAAATGCAATATTTAACTGCATGTAACTTCAAAGTTCTGGCTTTGGAAGCTGACAATTCGTCGGGACATTTCAAGGTTAAAAGATATGTTACTATATTTTTATACCAATCAGATGAGATGAATTTATTCTCAATCCTGCTTTCAATTATTTGGTCATCAATTTCGTTCATATCTGTCCAGTCGACTTCCTCATGAGCGCTGTTCATACCAAGAGCCCGAAAATTGGATTCAGCTAGTAGTCTAGCTAAACCCTGTCCTTTAACCAATTTAGTAGGCTTCACCTCCAAGTCAAATTCTTGTATTTTGGCAAGCCATCTACCTCTCTTACCATCACTGTCTGCTTGTACTAAAATGTCCTTGACAGCGCTGGTAGGAACGTATGCGATGATTTTTGAGTGTAGTACGTACGTTCTAAAAGCCTTCAGGGATTTGACCATCGCATATGCTTGTTTTTCCATTATGTTGTACTTCAGTTCGGCATCTCTGAGGCTCTTACTGAAAAAGGCGATGGGTTGCTCATAACCCTCCTCATTCTTTTGTAGGAGAACAGCAGCCAATGTGTGTTTTGAAGAAAATGAAAAAATGAAGAACTCTTTAAGATAGTCGGGACTTGCCAGCACTGGAGCTTCACTAATAACCTTTTTTATGTGATCAAAGGATGCCCTCGCTTCAGTCGTCCATCTAACTTCGCTGTTCTTTCTAAGCATATCTGTGATCAGTTTAACAATTTCAGCAAAATTAGGTACAAATCTTCTCAAAAAATT
Organism: Picea engelmannii; assembly: GCA_009831015.1. Classification (NCBI taxonomy): domain Eukaryota; kingdom Viridiplantae; phylum Streptophyta; class Pinopsida; order Pinales; family Pinaceae; genus Picea; species Picea engelmannii. The sequence continues at coordinate 42,221 of ML854060.1, forward strand.
TATTTTTCCTAGAAAAGATTGAATCTCTTTAACATTTCTAGGAATGGCCAATGTTTGTATGGCCTCTACTCTTTGCGGATCAATTCTTATACCATCTCGGGACACTATATGGCCTAGCAATTTGCCTTCTTGCATGGCAAAATGAGATTTTTTGGGATTTAAGGAAAGACCATACTTACGACATTTCTCAAGAGCTTGTTTTAAGTGAATAAGGTGATCTTCATCTGATTTTGAAAACACAGTAAGATCATCTAGATATATCACTACAAACTTATCTCTTTCACCAACAAATGCAATATCCATGGCTCGCTGGAAAGTAGCTCCTGCATTCATTAACCCAAAGGGCATTTTATCATACATAAAAGTACCCCAAGGAGTAGTGAATGCAGTCTTTTCTCTATCGGGTTCAGAAACAGCAATTTGGTTATATCCCGAAAAGCCATCGATCATCGACATTCTGGTTGCCCCTACTACTTTTTCTAGCACGTGATCCATTTTCGGTAGAGGGTAATTATCTTTGAGAGAAGATTTGTTTAAATTTCTGAAATCAACGCATAATCTGATTTCACCGTTTTTCTTCCTCACGGGTACCAAATTGGCAACCCAATCAGAGTATCTTAGAGGGACAATAATTTTCGCATCCAAAAGTTTTTTAACCTCCTTTTCAATTACTGGTAACAAGATTGGATTAAATTGTCTGAGTTTTTGTTTGAACGGTTTAACACCTGGCTTGAGTGGAATCTTGTGTTCAATCACGGAGGTGTCATAAGTTTTTAGATCTTCATAAGACCATGCAAACACATCTTTGTATTTTTTTAATAACTCTGTATATTTATTTTTATTTTCCAATGACAAAAATTTAGATAGTTTGACATTTTTCGGACTATTTACAGTTCCTATATTACAGTCCTCAACTTCTTCTAGTTGAGGTTGGAGAGTGGATTTGGAAGGGATATCGTCATTATTGAAAAGTATTTCTAAAGGAATCAGACCTTTGGGGATCTGATTATTTTTCAGAACAAGCATCCGATGATCAACGATTTTGTTATAGAATTCTTTTACATCTTCCCCTTCCTGCCTGATCCAGAAAGGGTCATGTTGATTTTCCTGATCGTTATAAGATTCAGCAAATTCGTCTATAGATTCGAGGAACTTTCTGAGTTGTTCGTCATCTTCGAAAACCTGCCAGTGCTGTACATTGTCAAGTATGGAAGGTCGATGTCTCATCTGAATATGATATTTCAAATTGAAAGACGTTGGAGGTTGGAAAGTTGAAGCAGCTTTAGCTAAGGCATCGGCCTGTTGGTTTTCAGCTCTAGGTACAAAATGGAAATTCACGGAAGTGAAGAAATGTTCCACTAAATCCCATACACAGTTTCTATAAGCTCGTAACCTAGGATGTTTTGCTTGGTATAACCGGTTTACTTGTCTGATAATCAATTCGGCATCCTCGAATACTTCAATATTTTTAATTTTCATTTTTTGTGCGGCTTCTAGTCCAAGTACTAGGGCTTCGTATTCACAGACATTATTAGTACAGTCTACAAACCACTGGAGTCTATAAGAGAAAGGTATTACAAATTTATCGTCAGGATCAATAAGAAGTACTCCCGCTCCAGCTCCGAAATAAGAGGAGGCTCCGTCAAAAAACATCTTCCAAGTACCAGTAATATATACATTTTCTTGTACTTCGTTTTTTGGGATTTTCTCTTCAGTGTCTAAATTATCTACACCTATATCGAAATCATCATCTAACGATAAAATACAGTTTCCTAAATCTTGGTCTGCTATATACACTGGGTGATTTGTGGGGTTTTTAGGGTCACTCACAGTAAATGCCATTCGGGTTTCTCTGTATAGACGAGTAAATTGTCCGCCGAAAACAGGAATGGTCGCGTAAGTCATATCTAATTGTATGGACCCTCCAAGTTTAGCACCCCAAGATCTGGATAACAGCATTCCATACTTAGGTGGAATGTCTGCAACTACCACATCCATCAGTATGCTTTTAGAGGGTATCTGAGCTAAGTTAACTACTAGGTCCTTGATCATTCCAATGCATTTAATCCTCCGGGAGTCAAAAGAGTACAGATCACCATATGGTCTAGTAACTTCGAGACCAAGTTTATCCATTATAGTTTTGGGCATTACGTTATGTGAAGCTCCAGAATCTAGCATGCAATTGTGTAGAAGGTGTTCAAAAACAGTAAGCGTGATATAGAAAGGAGCTACAGTGTGTCTTTGGGGCCTTCTACGTGTGGGCCAAAAGATATGATGGGTCTATCATCCTCCAGGTTAATTGAGTCCGCTTGACTTTCCTTTTCGGAAAAATTTATCATCTTGGCTATTTGTTTCCGATAAACTGGGTTTTTGGCCAATTCTACGAGTGGGATAGGAATTTTAATTTTGCTTATTTCATTCTCTAAGTTAAAACTACCTATGACCTTTTCGTTTTTCGTCTGTGGGGCTTCCATAACCTTTTTCTCGTTTTTGTTGTTGTGGTGCAACTTTCTTTTCTTTTGTGGGATTTGGAATATTTACAGGGGTTTGGGTATTTACAGGTTCTCGCTGTACAGGGTTATCTGTTTTATTTCTGTTTGCAGACTGTTTGTCTGCAACCTTAGGATTTTCTTCATTTGTATCTTTCCTAAGCAAGATTTTCTTCGTTGGAGTGTTAGGAAAATTTTTACTTTTAGATCTTAGGTTATATCTTCCCTACAAATCAGCGATGATGTCGTCTGCTACAGTTCGATATGCGTGATCATCGGTCACGTCGATAGTGGCTACATCTTCTGACTGGTTGTCTTTTATTAACGATGCCTCATAATCTTGTCTAGACACATATGGATATCTGTTATCGTCACCTAGACAATCAATATCTTCATCTAGTTGTTCAAAACTGCCAAAGTCTTCTTCTCCAATGTAATCTTTGGTTTTAAAAGGAGCTTGAACTTTCTGATCTTCATTTTTTATTGTTTTGTGTTGTCCTTGCGGTTCTGGATTTTTTCGAAAATCCTTTCTGGGGAAATTATCCCTTCTAGGCTTTTCTAATTCCATTTTAGTAATTTTATTGGAGAGTTGTTGGATGACCCTAGCCATCTCGTCTATTTTGTCTCCAGCTGATTTCCTGGAACCGGAAGGTCCAACTTGTTCCTTAAATTTTCTATTTTCTTTATTAATGTTTTCTGTTTTTGCTTTTAATTTTCCAGACGCCATCATATTGGATTCTATTTCTACAGCGTCGTCTTGCATCCTTTGGAGATCTACTGACCTTCTCTCCCTTAAAAATAATGCAAAATCGGGATCGAAAGCTCCGACGTACGTTACCTTAGCCGCAGGTTGTGAAGGTTTTACCTCAGCGGGAATTTTGTTATACAGTTTGTTAAATCTTTGCGTAAACTCTAGCACTGATTCAGAATTTTTCTTTCTCAGAGCTCCAAATTCTGTTAAATAGTAGAGGTGATCTTTTCTCTCACCCCACTGTCTGATAAACGCATTTTCAAGCTCTTGATAAGATCCTAATGATCCGGCTGGCAAGGATCTAAACCAAGTTCTTACTTGTCCTTCGAAGGTTTGAACCAGCAGTATGGAATAAACATCTTCGTGTTCAATTCCAAGAATATCAACAAACTGATCGAAAAAATTAATATGTTCTTGGGCGGTTAGATCCCCCTCTCCCGTAAATTTAGGGAGGCTTTTCATATAATTTTTCAGGTAGGTCATGAAGGACGACAGGGAATGCTAAGGGGGCATACCTAGCAACTACTTTGGCAAAAATCACGGGAGGAGGTATTTGATTCCCACCACCTCCTCCACCTCCTCCAACATTTTGTCCTGCCATGGTTGAATTTGGAATTGAACTTGTAACAATGTTTGGAGAAGATTCTTGGAAGATAGGAGATGAAACTTCAGGAAAAGAGAAAGAATCAAAAGAGGGTGGAAAAGAAAGCGATCGTTCAAAAGATTCAGAAGAGCTGGATTTTACGAAGTCACGCTGATCTGTATCTAAAATGGCTAAAAGGTTTTGTTTAAATGATTTCCTAGATTTTAAGATTCTCTCCGGATCTGAGACAGGCGAGGTCTGTTTATTATCCGGATTCCTTCGGGTATTTTTTCGGCTACTAGCCAGTTTTTTTTGTTTAAGTGGAGTCGCCAAGTGAAAGATGGTTAGCCTTATAAGGTCTTCTGCTCTTGTTCACTATCAAGGACAGAAGGTGTCAATGTTGTTCTACCCAGGGAATTAATTCGTTACTTCGTTCCCCGGCAACGACACCAAAAAGATGTTGTTCCAAAGTTTGTATTTTAAGGCTGTAAAATACACCGTCTGGACATCCAAAATAATAATAATTCTTTTAAAAAAAAAAACAATGAAACAAGAAGAATTAGATCAGATTCAGTTTCTCAACTGTCTCTGTCTTTCTTCCCTTTGTTCCTGGATAGTTATATCGCGTTCAATCGCTGCCCATGACCGTTCTAACTCGGCTCTATTAGTTGCAGTCTGTAAAATAGTGTTGAATAGATTTAATGCTATACTGGTTTGATCTTGTAAACCGGGTTCTATGTTAGGTTGTCTTCCGTTAAGTACTGTCATGGATGGTTAATGCTTTTTTATATTTTTATAATAGGGTTTTTTTTTATAAATTGTTACTTCAGACATTCGGGTAAGATATTGATAAAAAAACTTTAAACATTAAACATGAAAATAAAGACACAAGAAAGGCCGTTTCCTGGTTCAGTGACAATTATGAAATTGTTAACAATGAAACATACATAAAGGAAGGGAACTGGGTTTTCTAACAGAAGAAAGTATTAAGGAACAGAGAGTTACAGGTCTTAAAATTATTGAAATAATTCCAGAGGAAAAACTGTAACTTACTCAACATCCAAACCAAAATGATATTATAAACAACGATTGCATATAATCCTAATTTGATTCACTTGCTAGAAATGCACAATAAGAGGAAAATTTGACAAACGAAACTAGAGAGGGACAGAAATATAGTCACTAAATGACAAGATTCAGAATCTCCTTGTGAATGATATTCAAATAACTTTAAAGCTGGTTCTACAAAATGGTCTTGTTCCCAAAATTCCTGAAGCCCTCTTTCAGCCTCATGAAATCATATTTATACATTTTTTGTCCAAAATTCTAGTTGGAAACTAACCAACTTCCTAATCTCTCGGTTGCAATAGACTAATGTCAATCGTTTATGATTTATACAAAATACTAAAAATAGACATATTTTCAAAGTTTTAATTCTGGGGAGGAAAACTTCCTCTGTCCGCTTCAGCTGTTTGAATGTGTCTTTCTAAAAAATTCACCAAAGCTTTAGGGACCTCGGGTACTTCGTTTGCTTCAAGGGAGAAAAAGCTTCTTTGCAATCCTGGTAATTGATTTGCAATTGCCTTCTCTGTAGATTTGGTTTTCTCCAATATTGAACTGGGACCGATCATCCACTTCTCGATTTCTGAAATGTTTACTGTTTTGACATTTGAGATCTCCATTTTCTTTCCTTCAAACTCCTCCCTTATCTTCAGCTGATGATCATTGATGTTAATTTCTTCTAATGACTCGGACAAGCCATTGGTTTCATCCTGTATTGAATCTTTGTTGATAGAACCAAAGATTCTTCGACAATCCTTGATAACTTCCTCAGTTGTTTCTTTATACCCTTTCATCTTTGTTTCCCATACTTTTAACATCACATCTCCTTTCAACCTTTCTAGGGTAGACAACTTTGGTGGCTGCCCAATTTTTTCCTTCTGTAAAGCAGTAAGTGTTCTTTGGAAAGAATCTCTTACAGCTTTGGCTTCCACTTCTTTTAATACGGCCATGTCCAAGGACTTCTTAGATTCATCAAAATAATTTTGGATGGTTTCCAGGTCGCCAAATACCCTTTGTCGTTCTTGCTGGATATCAGAGTGTATTTCAATTGCTTTAGCCTTGAATTGTTCTATTCCAATTACCTGGTTGGTAATTGAAATGATCTGGTCTTGCAGTAATTTATTTTCAGTGCTTAATGTCTGCACTTGTTGTTGGGTAGTTTGGATCATATGTTTTGCCTCGGTTAAATCTTTATTTAACTTTTGAATCTCTTGTATATCCTTGAGCCTGGTTTTCTCAAGCCCCTTTTTTATTCCCCATCCAATCATCTTTTCATTTTCCTTTAAATTGCCCTGTAACCGTATGATTTCTTGATTCTTCTGCTCTATTGTATTGATCAAACTTTCTACAGAGTACATATTGGCCGATGCTATGGCCCCCATGGATCCTGCTAGCTCTGTAGCAAATGCACTATCTTGTAGTTTTTTCCCATCAATAATAATTTTATGTTTTTTAACTGTCTTTTCACCTACAGGATGTAACTCCTGCTTCAACACAGCTCTGCGTTTCTTGCTGAAAAAATAATCTGATGAAGGCAATTCATCTTTGCTAATTGGTTCCAGGTCACTCACATATAGAGCTCCTTCGTGAGGATTCCCAAAAGTTGCTTGAAGCGGGGTTAATGCTGTAATTGGACTACCCAATTCCTTTGAAACTGTTCCTCCGACGGTTTCGGGAATGTCATCGAGGTCTATTAGGTTTGTCTGAATTCCCTTTCCCTTTCCTGTGTGTGTCTCTTTGCTCTGAGAGTCCTCTGTATTCTGAGGGGGTGCCTCGGAATCTTTTGATTTATCTGTATCACTTGCATTATGCTGAATTGTGGTTTCGAAACCAGGAGGAATGGTTTCTGACTCATGTCCTGATGTTGATACTTCTCCTTGCAAAACCTTGGGTAAACACTATCTCCTGTTCCTTTGGAAAGATGCAAACCCCACCTGTGCATCAGGTGACAAGGTCTGCACTCTACTCAGAACTTCATCATATGACTTAGTATTTTTGAAAACATCATCAAAAAATGACTCTTCGTGTTCGTATGCTTTAAGCCCACATTGTGCAACATGCTTATTAATAATTTGATATGGATCATGTTTTCTGTGTTCTATATCCACTAGTTTTATTTCACTCAGTGATTCTGCTTCGACCTTAGAATGACCAAAGTTTAATAGAGCAAATTTTCCTAGATAGACAGGAAAATACGGCCATGATTTTTTCTGTTGGGCTTTTAATTCAATTCCGATACTGCCATTTACTAACTGATATGCCACTTCTCTGCAAATTAGCCTATCTGGAAGTATTTTTGGGAGTGCATGTGGTGGGATAGCACATCCGAAAACCCTAACATATGAGAAATGTTCTTCTATGAACCAATCCGCAACTGTCTTAAGGTTTTCTAATATGGTATGTGAGATCCGAGGGGGTTCACATCCAAAGAATATCATGTGCAATGGAATAATCACAAAATGACATATCTTATAAAAATTATTTTTAGCATGGTCTTCCCACAGAGCCGAATGGTATATATGAACAGGTTCTGGGCAAGAAGGATTCCAGCTCCAGCTCATCAAAGGGAAAGGAGTTTTAAAACAGATAGCATCCATTATATAAGCTGACATGTAAAAGGCCACAAACTGCCCCTTTTCTCTAGCTGTCTTGTAGTTGGTAACTTCTGTGGTGATGTTATCTGACAAAATCTTGTGCCAATTGAAACTATTTCCCTCTTAAACCTCTTCTAGGAGGGGTGTCCATTCTGCACTAAAGTGATTTGAGTCCTTTCTCCCATATAATCTACATAACATCATTACTAAGTATCTCATATAATCATTCAGTGAAGCAGTAGCATATATCCCGTGTGCATTGGCCCTAAATTTGTTTTTATCTCTGACCCATTCTTTTATCATATCTGGGTATGACTGGCCTCCTTCATAGCATTCTTTTTGTTGAAATGTGGCTAAAAACTCTGAATTTAAAGTATGCTTATGATTGGATGATAACTTATACATTACTTGGATATGTTCGGGTCTGAATGAGCCAGCAACCTCTCCTTGCTCGTTCAATATGCTCCTCGTTGGAACGTCTACTTTGTCCAGTGCCCAGATAACCATATTAGTGTATGAAACCAGTCTCGAGCGTGTAGCAGCTTTATGAAGACCGGTGCTAGCGATATTTCGGAGATAATTTTCCCCATCATCGTCTGAATATGAGAGTTCACCTTCTATTTTATCTGCAATCGTAGCCCATGATTTGATATTGTGTATAACTCCTGCTGCAGTGGTATCTGAGATGATGTCGCCTTCTGGCTGTTCTTCGCCTTTCTTCGCAGCTTTTTTGGGCGCCATGACTATGCGTTCACCAGCTTCGTGTTTAGTATCTGGGTGGCGAGGTTCTGGAGCAAACAAGAATGCCAATGATGCAGCAGCTCGGAGAAGAGGATACACTCTGTGTTTTCTCGGGTTTCTGTAGCAGAGAAGAGTTTAACTTCAGAATAATGAAAATGTTTCAAAACATTATTTCAAATATATGATAATATCTTCGAGATCCGTTCATCTGTTATGAAATAAATGTGAAGATATTCCCGATAAATTCTTTTAATGCTCGTACCTGAGAATTTCCAATATTTCGAATACATAAAAGACGTCTGCCGTATACATATCATTTATTGAAAGTTTGGAAATGCTTTTATCGGGGTTTTCGGGAATTTCAGTGTCAGAAAAAGAGTCATCATAAAACTCCGATCGCCGAGATTACGATTTATTAATTAAGTTAATCGTTTCATTATTTTAACTAATCTCGATTATTTTTTCAGAGTTTCGTTAAACAAGAGTTCGGAAATCGGGAATTCGGAGGTCGGGAGATCGGGACTTTTGACGATGTGAAAACTTATTTTCGTAGATTTGTGAAAGGCGATTTCCCGATATAATTAGTTATTTTTAATCATGCTTAATAGTAATTAGATTACTGTCAAACTTCGCTTAAGAATTAATTACGCTCGGGGATCGGGAAAACGAAGAAAACGATGTTAAGTTTGTTTTTCTTTCAAAACCGCGAAACGCGATTTCCCGATGTGATTAGTTTAAAGTTGATATTTATCTTTTAAATGAAAATTAAGAAATAGATGAATTAACTACGTATTAGCGTATCGGGAATTCGGGGGTCGGGAAATCGGTGTTTGATATACATTGAGTTTGCTATTACAAAGTAGCGAATTCCGATATCCCGATATGGTTTTGGATTTCTTAAGTTTTATCATTATGGTTCATTTTGAATATTATTCTAAAAGGTATTTAGCGCAGGCGTCAATTTGGATTTTAACCATTATTTTTCCAAGAATAAACCGAGAGGGCATTTCGAATTCATTAGAGATGAAAAAACTTTATTTTCTAAAGATTTTAATAATGCAAAGACTCCCAGATACCAAAAAAAATTGTTCATCTTAAGGTAAAAAATAGGTTCGGTTTCAACA
>ML854061.1:6610-29192 GCA_009831015.1 Picea engelmannii
ATTTTTTCATTCAATAAATAACAAAAATATTGTAAATTTATATTACAATCCATGTAGATTATTGTAATATAAATTTTTACATCCTAAATTAAATTTTAATTGAAAACATTAGCATCTATAAACATCACTAATTATCAATTTGTGCATTTATCAAGGATATATATATATATAACACTTAAACCCCATTACACATTAGTGAAATGAAAATTCACCATCTCTAAAAAACACTACTGTAAAATTTGTTTCAACAACAAATTTGTAAAATTTGGCATAGTCCGCTCTTGAATTTGGGAAACCCACAACTTTGTCATCTAAAATTTCATTTCAGCAAAAATATTGTGAAGTTGACTTACTACACCTTTTCCATTTTTTCATCAAGTTTTTAGTTTTTTATTTTCAGCTAAAAGAATTTATTAACTTTCACCTAAAATTTCCTTTTAGTAAAAATATTGTGAAGTTGACCTACAACATCTTTGCTTTTTTTCCCTTAAGTCTTGTACTCTAAAAAATGTTTGTATCTAGCGAAATTTGATCCCTCTCGACACTTGATAGATCTGGGGTTAAGATGGGTCTAAGTTGACTATTATACAAGCTTAATGATTATACAATAAAGGGTTTTGACTATAAAACTTAATGCGGATAAAAAATTATAAATAGTTAAATTGAATCTAAAAATTCAACACTATTTAAACCAATAATATTTTTTATTACAAAAAAGTAAATCATTAATTACAACAATTTAATAATTATTTATAGATTTAGTTATATAAGAAGAACATATAAGGTCCCTTTTTTAATCACACTGAAATTTCTATCTCCTAGTCCCATGATTTCCTCTTAAATATTTTAATATTTATAATAATATTATTCACAACAATAATATAGAAAACAAATACTCAAAAAGTAAACAACCAATAGTGAAAACAACCTAAACACTTAAGCTTCAAGATACTTTTGTTTCAAGCTACTTGAAGAAAGGTTTGCATTTCAAAAGATTTAATTTCTTTAGGTACTTGATAGATTTGGGATTAAGATGAATCTAAACTTATTTACAACAATTACCATGCCTTCGACGTGACATAAAACGATATGCAAGGAAAACAACAATTACCATATCTTCGGCATGTGTCATATAATGATATGCCAGGAAACATTAAATATTTGTATTGGTTCATGTGAGTGGCATGGTTAATTTGCATGTGACCGCCAGTTTAGTGATGTATGTTGTTTTATGCATGCCTTCTCTACATTCATGGCATTTGTTGTGCCTTAGTGCTCATCTCAAGCATTCAACATGGTTATGCATTTTAACAATCCAACAAGTTGCTACAAAGGATGACATGAGTTCCATGACACCTGGAAAATACTTTACTTTTTATTCAAAATTCCATGTGTTTATATATAGATAACATTCCACATTTTGAGTGGAGTAAAAATGTGTAACTCTATGAATTAAAGGAAGACATGGGTATCGGTAACATACCCAGCCACCAACAGGATGAGCCACGTTACTTCAAAAACACATTTCAAGAATTGATTTTGAATTCTTATGACAATTAATTAATAAATAATTATTAAAGAAACACAATAACAACACATTCAATAATCAAGATTCATGATAGACTTAAAAAGAATGCTTAAACATGCCATGCATACTAATGACCATCATGCGACAAATTATAAATACGAATTTCAGAGACAATAATTAATTCATAATGGAAATAAATATACAAGCAAAGGAAATCATGATAGAGAGCACTTATCTTAAACAAAACCAATCACCAACTAGTTGTAGACTAAGGACAATCCACCCAACCTTATAGGTTGTTGTTCCAAGTCTCAATAGAAGGTCACCCCCAAGCCATGGCTATGAATCCACAAGGACGGGTTCCAAAGTGAAACTCAGCTTCCCAAACCAATCAACACTCAAGCTCTCATAGGTTTCTTAACACACAATAATCCAAAGTACATCAACTCTCTTCTCTCCATCTGTCACATACCCACTACAGCAAAAATAAAATTTTCGCTCTTCCTCAAGAGATAGAATCCCTGAATTCCTACGGGCGCCTAGCGCAAGCTAGCTCTTCCCTTATCCAACTCCATGTGATCATTGGTTATGACCACAGGCCAAGCCAAGAGGTGCCTTTCGCATTTTGCGACTCAACGATGCAAGAGAGTCAAGTCATTCGACTCTTCAAACCTCGAAACTCGAAATCTTACCTTCAATGAGATCGACGGCTGCGAATCTTCCCCTGATCCAACGATCCTAGTCATATCGGGATTTTGGTAACCGGGAGTTTGAAATACAGTGACCCAAACCACTGGTCACTCCATTCCCCGAACTCTGATACATGAGTTCTTGTACGAGATCCAACGATCCTCAATGATTTGGATCCAACGGTCTAGATATTTTCGGAGTTTCGTGAACCAGGAGTTCACAATGCAGCGACTCCAAATCTCTTGTCACTCCAATCCCCGAATTCTGATATGGGAATTTGTGTATGAGATCAATGACCCTTGTTGATCTAGATCTGACGGTCACTATCCCTCCTGAGCTTAAGGGTGTTGAAAGACACTCAGTATTAATCACACGTCGGGGTTTCGTATACCGATATTTTGTGACTTGCGAAGATGAGGGGTCTTTCCCTCTGGTTTCCCGGATGTCGAAATGCCAAAACTTATTCACACTAAATCGTCTCATCCACAGAGCGCATCGGGGTTTCGTATACCAGGATTAACGACTTGCGAAGACGAGGGGTCTTGCCCTCTGGTTTCTTGTATGCCAAAATGCCAAAAGTTATTCACACTAAACCGACTCATCCACAGAGCGCATCAGGGTTTCGTATACCAGGATTTTGTGACTTTTGAAGATGAGGGGTCTTTCCCTCTGGTTTCCTGGATGCCAAAACGCCAAAAGTTATTCACACTAAACCGATGGTCCAGATCACTCATGGATCAATGACCACGATCACGTCACAATTTCATGAATCGTGAGTTCGTGCGGTCTTACCCTTTAACCACTCCAAGTTGTAAGTCAGCGAAATGCTACCCAACTGCCACATGTCCTATGTCGATGGTCGGTTTTGAATACTTCAGGACTTTTAGGACTTTGACGAGTCCTCTCTCCCCTGCATGCACCAGGTTAAACCTTGTGTGCCTTTTCTGGATCCAACGGCTATCAGTCCCCTGCACTTGATCTAATGGTTTAGATCTATTCTCCTATGCACTCTTCTCCGACTATTTGGACATAGGCTCCAACGGTCCAGATTTTCCCCTGCGAATCGGCAATTCACCTTTCAGGACTTTGGGGAAATCCTCACCTCTATTTCTTGAATTGAACCAACGGTTTAGATCTGATTTCGATCACGGTCTATTTGTCACTCTTGATCTTTCATACACTCTGAAACCTCCAAAGGGTTTCTCGACCTCTGCACTCCATGCAAGATTCTTGCACACAACGGTGCGATCCTTCCTGAGCTTGTCCATGACTTAAGGAGTTTTGGGTTATTTTTGCCTCGCACAGAGCCTGTGAAATTCTTCACTACCTCTCATGAGCTTAACAAACTTCATCCTCCAAGGGACTCTAAACAATTAGGAGGGTTGGCATGCGTACATGAAACTGTGTCTGGGGTCGACGAACACACAATTTGTGACTCTAGCTTATGCCTCCACAGGACACAAGAATTTACGAGTATAAAATCATCTCCTAACCATATAATTTCTTACTGGCCTAGTTATACAATCAAACAAAAATAAGGGAGATATAGTATATCCATTAAGAACTATGCACAATTCCTGAAACATACACAGTATAACCAATTCATACACAGTTACGGCTAAATTACATAGGGTAGGAAATCGTTTATCTATTACAGGTTGCTTCCAACCAACTGACTGTGGGTGTTCATCCTTCCACCCGACCATAGGCTCATAGGCATTCATTCTTAGCACTCTGGCCACCCCCGTGCCAAGCCATGATATAACCATGGAATTCTCACACTTCTCGAGGGTTCTTCCTCCGTTTCCGCTTTTGTTTGGGTCCTGTTCTCTGTAACTCAGAGCTTTTTCTCTCGGTTATGGCCTCGACGAGGTTTTTGAGATGCTCCTCGGCATAAAGCTCGCGGCCTTTAGTTCGTGACTAGATGGAGATCTCTGCGCATCTCCCTTGCGAGCTGACACTCTCTTTTTGTCTGGTGTCTCCTCTCCCGTGTGTATCCCTCTTACCTTGGAAGGTTTCCTGACCTATCTTGTTCCTTCTGTCAGAAGGAAGCTCAAGTTTGCAGTTCCCTGCGGTACTTTGGGTTGATAGCCCATGTTTCCATTCATGGGGGTGGTTGATAATTCAACCACCGATCCTTTATTCATTAACTGATTTCTCTCCTTAGGATCCGAAGGAGGTTGTCATCCTCATCAAGGGAAATTTGGGGTTATTTGTCATAATGAACCCTCTCTTATAGTTTTCACATTCTTCCTCTAGTGATATCATGGCAAATACTTTCAAGGCTTCACCCCCACAGTCAGTCATTGACAACTCACACAATAATACATTTACATTGTACTTATGCATTAGCATGGTAATTCCTATTTTATGATTAATTACAAATTGGGGGAAACAAGGTGTTACAATTCCCTCCCCCTTAAAGGAACACTGTCCTCAGTGTTCTTTCTCAAAAACACTTGTCATGCCTTTCTCATTCAGCCACTTCAGAAGTCTTGACCTTCGTCCTCGGTCAGGTCCTCTTTCAGGATCTTAGTCTTCGTCATCTGCCTTCAATAATTCTTGGACAACAAGCACATTAATCACAATTTTGGGAGAAAACATCTTATTGTTGTTCAAAATTCAAAAGGAAATTTTCATAATCTTATCACAATACTTATCTGTACAGTTTGTGGATCTATATCCACATGGTATTTTTGTTATCCATTCTCATCGCTTTCCTTGATGTACCCATTGGGTGCATGATTCCAATTCAATATTTCACAAGAGTTATCATGATTTCATCTTCCTTTCCAAGGTTTTTTTTTTTTTATCACACGGGAAACTACCCACTGTGTGCATGATCCCAATAGTTTACAAGAATTATTAAGGTCTCCTCTTCCTTGTGGTCACTCACCCTCCAGGCCTAGGCTCAGGCATCCCCTTCACTACTATACAGTCCATCGGGCGATCCATCTTGCCTTGCCAAGGTTTTCTCGCATAGGAAAATTTTAGAGACTATCGAGTCTTATAGTCGAGGCATCCCTCAAACTTGCTCTGTCGAGGTGTACCTCCGGCTTGTGTTACCTCAACACAATAATTTTTAGGCGATCATGGCTTATCACGGGGTTTTCATGGCTCAGTAGTAGCCATGTTCATCATATTCATCTTTGACATCCCTTATCTGTCCTTTCTAAACATGTCTTTTATTCTCACCTGTATCACAGGTATACAAAGTTCATGAGACATCATTATAATTTCTAACTTTCAGAATTTTATTGCAAATCTGTCACCCACAGATTTTCCAATCTCTTGGTTTATTTTCAGATATGTTCCGTACAGAACTAGATTCACAATTATGGGACTTTCCTTCCCATAACATTTTAGCTCAGTAAGAAATCGGTCTTCCTTATGGGCTTACAACATTGCCATATCCAAGACTCTTTCTTCCTGCAATCATTCCTCAGCTAATCAAATTGTTAGTTCTCATGCACATACATTTTTATCACACCTTTTCAACTTCATCACAACAATTTCAGAATTGTGCATACTAACAATCAAATTCACTTTCTCAAAAGGAAACACCATTCCTTGAAGTTTAGCTCAGCAAGAAATCGGTATTTCCTATGGGCTTACCTCACTGCCATATCCATGACCCTTTTTTTCCTGCAATTCATTCTTTCCATAGCCAAACAAACTGTTAGTCTCATCTCAACATACCAAACTTTTCAAAACGTAATTCAACATTTCAAAGGGTTTTAACAAATGTGCCAATATCCATGGCCACATTCATACCCAAATGCACTCTTGCATTGATTTCAAGTTTGTCACACTTTATCACAGGTTATTGGCCATGAGGTGTTGGAATTTAACCAACCTTTTCCTCATATGGTTTATTTGTTTTCTTTCATTCTTACAACAGGACCATGCTTCCTGCTATAGGCTGATCACGACCCCAAATCGGTATACCAGAACTCAAAGTTTCACATGAATTCTTTTAAGCACTCCTTGATTGGTTAATGCATTCATGACATATCAGTTCATGAATTCTCCCAATGGTTACAAACAGTGTTTACTACCAGTGGTTCATACCTCCATTATTCAGGTTCTCCTTCTCGAATCATACCTTACTTGGGTATCCAAGGCATACAACTGTCTTTCAAAGTTCATGCATAACACTAAGACAATAAAATATTTCAGAAGGGGTTCTTACCAAATCCCTTCATACCTTGTGCCACATAGGCACGAATATCTTTATACCAGTTCTTGGCTGCTAGCACTCTCTTTCTGATCTCTACCTCATCAACAGTGCTTTAGCGGGATTTTCACAGTCTTGTCAACAATATTTCGACCACAGCCTCCCCATGGTCACCCTCTGCTTGAGGTTGTTCATTATTGGCAACTGTCTTTCTCAACAGTTCCAATCTTATTTCTTTCTACACATGACATACACCATAGGCATAAAATGAAAGTACCGTAGCATTTAAATTAATAAAATGTTTTCAGACATGTCCCACCATATCTGTATGTACTTCATCACACTATTCTTAATGTTTTCATGAGTGCAACACAACAATGCTCAATCGTTTTCACAGTATTACAACCATCATCACTATGGTGTCAAAACATTTACGTTCATCAATGTACTAGCTTTCTCATCCCATAGAAAGCATAATGCACAGCAAGAAAATAATTGAGGGATCTCCCCTTCTTCAAATTCTTTCTACATCGCCTGGGACTTTTCAGCCCAACCGAGTTATCTCTAAGGCCTCATTGTCTCTTCTCTACTTTTGCAATTCTACTCCTTGTCGAGATCTTCCTTCTCTTTTCTTTGAGCCGCCTTGGTTAGGCCTCACCCTAACCCTTTTTGGGATACCGCAGCATGCTTTAATAGAAACTCTTTGCTCATAATGAATCATGAACATGTGCATCCTACACAATTCCATTCGGTTATCAAAATGGTCAATATTCAGTTGTTAGTCTTCTGTTAATTACATGATTCTTTCAAAATGTAATCCAGGATTTTTATATATGGATAGGCCTTGCAGCCCATTGTCCAACCTTCAACAATTATTAGGGTTGTGACTTTGTTATTCTGACAAGGTCCTTACTCATTTCCTCCACAGGGAACTCCTTCGGTATGCAACTTCCTTGTTGCATATCCATCACTATCTGTGATGGTCTCAAGCTCGAATTAGCTTCAGCTTGTTAATAAGCATTCTTTAAGGTACATAGACATACCTTTCTGGCATGTATTCCAGATTATACATCCGCAAATGTTCTAGGTTTTTGCTAACTTACATTCACGATGTACTTAGTTATACTCATAATCGTAAGCCTGTGTGCAGTTGCCATAGGTATATTTTACAACCCACATGCATCTTTACTGTTAAGATCAGTCAATTCAGATTCATTCACAATCCTTCTCATGTGATGCTCAAAGGCGTAATCATTTGTCTCTTATTATGAAAAGAGATAATATTTTCTCATTTACCCTTTCATCTAATTATATTGGTACTTCCTGAGGAAATGGAATACATTCCCCTCAGGCTATTATTTGGAACAGAACTTTCATGACTCCCCAGAATGGAGTCAACTATGCCTCCATAGTATTCATTTAATCTAGACAAGAGCAATACTTGCTTCACGTTTCACTCATCAGAGCAATCATATTGGGCCTCTAGTATACTTATACTCTTACATCATACATATGCATTACTTGCACGTTTAATATCATTTATACCTTATCAGTATTAATATCAAGCTTCCTATTATGAACATTCTCAATGCATTAAACTCATGCACTCAAGTACAATTGAACATAGCTAAGTATTCATCATACTAGTTCACGCCTTCTCCTCACACGACCACCGGCGGTGACCACGATCCGAACTAAAAGCCGCTTCGCATTTCACAATTTTGCGATTCCTGTTGCAAGGAACTCTGGTTCCTCGATCCCCGAAACCCAAAAACCTGAAAGACCGAGGCTAATGTTTTCTTGGATCCTTTATTCACATGACCCTTCGCTCGGAACCTAGGGTCAACTCCTAGACACACGTCAGGATCTCGTGTTTCGGCAAATCCATAGACAATGCTCCACTGTTTCCCAACTTCTGATCCACGACGATCCAACAACCTAGATCCCATGGTCCAAATCTCTCTGCCAATCTCTCTGTCAATCAACAGTGCTCTATATGCACACTCGGCATACGAAATTTCCCCGCTATCTTTTCTGAGCTTTTAAGTTACTTACAAGACTAATCTCATAGTCATAACTCATATGGATGTTACCCTCTCTTTATGGGAACAACCAACAAGGGTCACTCTTGGGAATTAGCAGCAGTCCCAAAGGACTCTTCTTAATCTTGTTTAAACAAATTATCCTTGTTGTCGATTCTAACCATTATAGGTCAGATAATCTAACCCTACATATTTTCATCAGTCCTCTCAATCATGAGGAGTTATATGCTCAAGGTTTAGTCTTTAATAATACAGTAGTTATAACTTTCTAAGCATCCTACTAGTCCTTACCAGATTTCCTAAATCATGAAGGAGTTCTTCATGAGGATCTTAATTCTTACCTAACCAGCCATCTCAATTGCAAGAGACTCTACCTGCTTTACTAGGTAGCCATCATCACACTATAATAGAACAACTCAATTCATGTCCCTTTTTTGGCTCGTGCAGCTTCATAGCACAATTTATTCCACCTCTGTTATTCATACTCAGGTCTTATCAGTAATATTGATCAGTGCATCCCTACTCCTATAAGAGTAGTTATCATTTTGACAAAGGAACAATATAATTCCTTTGTTGGAATTCCGTAGAAATTCCCAAATAACAGTTTCATTCTGCAGTCCTTCTCCTTAAAGAGAAAATGCAGATAACAATATCTCCTTACGTGACTCGTACATGAGCCCAAGAAGGCCAAGTGTTGTAACCATGCTCTGATACCAATTTGTCACATACGCACTACAGAAAAAATAAAATTTTCACTCTTCCTCAAGGGATAGAATCCCCGAATTCCTACGGGGACCTGTTTCAGGATTAATCCGTAAGTGTGGACACGAACCGATCTCCCTAGATCCACCCGGATCTAGAACAAAATAGAACAGAATACTACTCTTTCCCTAGATCTAGCCTATTGAATGAACTAAGAGATAAGGATTGTAGGCATACCTTGTGAATGCTTTCCTTATGTCTCTGTTGTTCCAATCTTTATACTCCAATGCTCTTGCACCGTTCAAATTGCCACAGTACAAACCAATCGGAATATTGACAAGTTAATACATTCAATATCTAGTCTATACATGTGATCAAGGAATCATGTAATAAAGTGACATCATCTTTATGGGAAAGGGACATATTACTGTATTGAATTAATTGAAAGAGAAACTTACAACCTGAGCCTTGATGTAGTAGGTCTCCTTTCGATGGCTCCTAGTTTTGACACACACACTTGCTCATACATGAAGAAAATCAACCACTTATGATGACCTTGCTGTAGTCTCTTGCTGTTGTAGCTTCAATCCTTCATACAGGCTTCAACAATTCTCCAATCAATCTCTTGCTAGCTTGCTTCTAACCTTTTCCATGAGCAATCTCCTCAATATATAAGAGAAGATAATTTAGTTACTTGGATAGGGAATGATCCCAAGATATCTAGAAAGTCAGTATTTTGCCAACCATTCGAAAGCCAACTCATCCTTCTAGAAGGATCGAGATCTTATCCTTTTCCTTCTTTAAGAACATGTTCTCACCCTAACCATGAGTATAGTGCGAGAAGTTCGCACCCAAGCTGAAAGCAGCCTGCGAGAATCAGGCATTCTCGCATGAGAGTATATATGCAGCCTGCGAACTATCTTTAAAATGTGATTTCTGGAAGCTGATAAGTGTAACCTTTCTCAAGAAAATGTTCTTAGTAAAGAGTTTGATATTCTATCATCATCACAATGACCAAAATTGTGGATAACAGGGCCTAGCGTAGGCTAGCTCTTCCCTTATCCACCTCCATGTAATCATTGGTTATCACCACAAGCCAAGCCAAGAGGCACCTTTTTCATTTCGCAACTCAGTGATGCAAGAGAGTCAAGTCATTAGACTCTTCAAACCCTGAAACCCAAAATCTTACCTTCGATGAGATCGACGGTTGGGAATATCCCCCTGATCCAACGATCCTAGCCGTATCGGGATTTTGGTAACTGGGAGTTTGAAATGCAGTGACCCAAACCACTGGTCACTCCATTCCTTGAACTCCGATACACGAGTTCTTGGACGAGATCCAACGATCGTCAATGATTTGGATCCAACGGTCCAGATCTTTTCGAAGTTTCGTGAACTGGGAGTTCACGATGCAGCGAATCCAAATCTCTTGTCACTCCAATCCCCGAATTTTGATATGGGAATTCATGTATGAGATCAACGACCCTCGTTGATCTGGCTCTAATGGTCACTATCCCTCCTGAGCTTAAGGGTGTTGAAAGACACTCAATCTTAAACGTGCGTCGGGGTTTCGTATACCGGGATTTCATGACTTGCGGAGACGAGAGGTCTTGCCCTCTGGTTTCCCAGATGCCAAAACACCGAAACTTATTCACACTAAACTGGCTCATCCATAGAGCGCATCGGGGTTTCATATACCAGGATTTTGCGACTTGCGAAGACGAGGGGTCTTTCCCTCTGGTTTCCCAGATGCTAAAACACTGAAAGTTATTCACACTAAACCGGCTCATCCACAGAGCGCATTGGGGTTTCGTATACTGGGATTTCATGACTTGCAAAGATGAGGGGTCTTTCCCTCTAGTTTCCCGGATGCCGAAACACCAAAAGTTATTCACACTAAATCGATGATCCAGATCACTCATGGATCAATGACCATGATCACGTCGCGATTTCATGAATCATGAGTTCGTGCAGTCTTACCCTTTCACCACTCCAAGTTGTGAGTCAATGAAATGATACCCAACTACCACATGTCATGTGCCGATGGACGATTCCAAATACTTCGGGACTTTCAGGACTTTGACGAGTCCTCTCTTCCCTGCATGCACCGGGTTAAACCTCGTGTTCCTTTTCTAAATCTGACGGCTATTGGTCCCCTACACTCAATCTGACGATTCGGATCTATTCTCTTGCGCACTCTTCTCCGACTGTTTGGACGTAGGCTCCAATGGTCCATATTTTCCCCTGCGAATCGAAAATTCACCTTTCGGGACTTTGATGAAATCCTCACCTCTATTTTTTGAATTGAACCAACAGTTCAAATCTGATTTCGATCACAGTCTATTTGTCACTCTTGAGCTTTCATACGCTCTGAAACCTCTAAAGGGTTTCTCGATCTTTGCACTCCATACAGGATTCTTGCACACAACGGTGCGATCCTTCATGAGCTTGTCTAGGACTTAAGGAGTTATGGGTTCGGTTTGCCTCGTAGAGAGCCTATGAAAATCTTCACTACCTCTCCTGATCTTAACAAACTTCTTCCTCCAAGGGACTCTAAACAATTAGAAGGGTTGGCATGCATACATGAAACTGTTTTTGGGGTCGACGAACACACAGTTCGTGACTCTGGCTTATGCCTCCACAGGACACAAGAATTTACGAGTATAAAATCATCTCCTAACCATATAATTTCTTACTGGCCTAGTTATACAATCAAGCAGAAATAGGGGAGATATAGTATATCCATTAAGAAATATGCACAATTCCTTAAACATACACAGTATAACCAATTCATACACAGTTACGGCTAAATTACACAGGGTAGGAAATCACTTATCTATTACAGGTTGCCGCCAACAAACTAACTGTGGGTGTTCATCCTTCCACCCAGCCATAGGCTCAGAGGCATTCATTCTTAGCACTCTGGCCACCCCCGTGCCAAGCCATGATATCACCAAGGAATTCTCACACTTATCAAGGGTTATTCCTCCATTTCCACTTCTATTTGGGTCCTGTTCTCTATAACTCAAAGCTTTTTCTCTCGGTTATGGCCTCGGCGAGGTTTCTCAGATTCTCATCGGCATCAAGCTCGTGGCCTTTAGTTCGTGACTCGCTGAAGAGCTCTGCGCATCTCCCTTGCGAGCTTACGCTCTCTTTTTGTCTAAGGTCTCCTCTCTCATGTGTATCCCTCTTACCTTGGAAGTTTTACCGACCTATCCTGTTCCTTTTGTCAGAAGGAAGCTCAAGTATGCAGGTCCCTGTGGTACTTCGAGCTGACAACCCATGTTTCCATTCATGGGGGTGGTTGGTAATTCAACCACCGGTCCTTTCTTCATTAACTGATTTCTCTCCTTGGGATCCAAAGGAGGTTGTCATCCTCATCAAGGGAAATTTGGGGTTATTTGTCATAATGAACCCTCTCTTATAGTTTTCACATTCTTCCTCTAGTGATATCATGGCCAATACTTTCAAGGCTTCACCCCCATAGTCAGTCATTGGCAACTCACACAATAATACATTTACATTGTCCTTATTCATTAGCATGGTAATTCCTATTTTATGATTAATTACAAATTGGGGGAAACAGGGTGTTACAATTCCGCACCATCCAAAGACAATGAACCCCCTTCACTGCCATGGAGTCCTTCAAGTTGTCCACTTATTTCCAAGGCTCCAACACATCTATTCAAGAATATCCATGTTGGGACTCTCAGGATTCGCAATTGTGAGCAAGGCTTATCACATGCCAATGCATCCCAGACATACATGCACCAATTCATGTCTAGAATACACCAGTAATCACTACAGCCAGTAAAACAATGGTTTCTTTCTTCTGCAATTTGTTCCCATGTCCAAAAACCAAGAACAAGAATGAATGATGAATAATGCATGAATAACCAAATTAAATAGTGTATTTCTCGAAAATACCTTTCTAATGGGCTATCATGTGCTTAAAACAGAGGTCGTAGGCAAAAGTTACGACCCCGAGAAGTTGAGGTACCAACTTACTCATCCGGGCCCACATAACTTTTGGCATTTCATCTCCTAGGTTTAGGTTTTTGGATGTCTAGGGTTTTGGCATTCATGGGTAATGTTAAAAAGGCCTTTGGAGCCTCATTGTAATCATTCTGCTCAAACGGATGCACGTAGTAGCCACATCTCTTCTCAGAGATAGTTACCACCATTCGAGCAAGTTATTTTTAGTTCTGCAGTTTTACAGTTTCAACCTATTTTATTTATTCAATAGAAGTTATTGTTCACTGGATATCTATTGTTGTTCTCCATATCTGTGTGTTATTGTATTCAGTCTGTTATTCATTTCATTCTGCTCATAAATCCATATCAATGGTATCAGAGCGATATGTTCTTCATTTATTTTTCTTCATACATGTCCTCGATAAGATCTAGGTACAAGAAGTTGGGACTCGAACCAGTCGAGCCTTTGCAAGATCGGTTGCGTCAAGCCCGACAAAAACCCATGGGGGACGAGAAGAAATATGATGGAGCAAGAGATCCTTTTAAAATGTTTCTCAAGGAAGCCCTTGCATGACAAAGGAATGAAATGATGGACAACTTTGCACAGATCCTTTGGCGGCTGCCTACATGAGATGAATATTCATCAACCATCCATGCAACCCCCTTCAAGGTACAAGTAAATTTTGATATTTCATTATTTGAAGCACTGATATATGTGGATGTTTTATATAAATGGTTGAATATGCTTGAAAGTTACTTTTTGGTCCACAATTCTTCCGACAGGGAAAAGATTACTTTTTCACTCTTCAAGGATGTTCCCCATGTTAAGGACTGGTGGTATACTTACTCTTAGAAAAGGGCCATAAAGGAATCTGCAATATTTGTGGTCACCCCCACATGGGATTCCTTCAGGGATTCCATTAAAGAACAGTACTACCATGTTGGAATCTACGAGGACTAGTACACAAGATGGACCATGTTGTGTTAGGAAAGGGACCAGACAGTACCAGATTTCACCAATATTTTCCATACCCTATGCACCAAATTGTGTATCAAAGACTCTGAACAACATCTGGTGCTCAAATACCACTGATGTCTACATATATACATTTAAACAGAAATGGAGTTTCTAGATATTGCATCATTAGGTGTGGCTTACAGATATGTTGTCAAGATCAAGTAGAAATTTAAGCAGAAGAGGCGAGATTTTGAATCTACAAACTCCTCACAGCCGAATCAGGGCAAAGGCGGCCCCTACCCACAAAACAAGGGATAGAACAAAGATGGCCACTCTTAGGATAACCAATTGTTGGGGCTCGGAAATGTCCTATTCTCATCCACCTTTCCCTTCATTATTCTTCACATTTCATCACCCCATTAACCTTTCACGATATCATTTCCATAAATATACTTGGGTTTCACTTTATTGTTCTCCACTTTATTCATTTTAGTATTAAAAGGGAATTTGTGATTAAATGTTAGAAAATCGACATGTTTTCATAAATATCTCAAATATGTGTGAGCTTTGTAATGTGTAGAAATATGTGAATGATTAATTCAAAAGGACTTCTCGGATACTTCCTCCACCATTTCAAGATTTGAGGAGATAATTCAATCCCATTTCAAGGAGAAGATCATGGAGATTTGGTTGGAATATCTTATCCAAGATATATGAGAGATATGTGTGAGGATTTGAAGGGATTATATTTTGTAATAATGGGAAATAGGTTGAGAGAATAGTGGATCTATAATTATGAGATGGATATCTTATCTTCAAGGCCCTCATGCATAAAAGAGAGTTTTCTCTCTTCATGAGAATTCAATTAGAGTGGTAATCAATTAGAGTATGGAATTAGATTAGTCATTAATGGTAGTCATTAGGATTCGAAAGAGAAAGGTATTCTTAGCTTTGATTCATGGTTTTGGTTTTCATGTTTTCATTATTCTTTTATGAAGATTGATTTGATTATCGTAATATAAGATTGTTTCATTGGCGAGAGCTCTCATATGTTGTTGTGCCATTCAATTCTTCACATGTTGTATTTTATTTTCCTTCATGTAGTTCTCCATTTCTAAATTAATTCCATTTACACAATTTCTCATTCCTAGATTAATTTCATTTGCGCAATTTCCCATTCCTAGATTAATTTCAATTCCAGTCGTGTGTTAGATTAATGATTCTATTTCAGTCGTGTGTTAGATTAATGATTCTATTTCAGTCATGTGTTAGATTAATGATTGAATTGCATTCGTAGGTTAAACATTAGATTAAATTAGTTCCGCTTCAATCTTGCATATACTTTGTGTGTGGTTCGTCAGTTTACGAACCTGAGGTTGACAAATTAAATAGTTGGGCAAGTACTACAACTCAATTAATACAACATTTGTTCATCCCAATATAATGATTGTTGTTCCCTTGTCACGATTGTTGTTCCTTTTGCAAGTAGTGTTTTTCATTTGAATGGAACAATTGTCGTTCATTTTGTTACGATTTCTATCCATTTGTAGGGGTTGCATCTCTGGAGGACGGGTATTGAAAACAGAAGGTAAGAACCTACGTAGGCGACAAGTAAAATGCTTGTGCCACCGCCTACCTTTGGATGATGCATAGAGGTTGTTTTTTAGGACATCTTTAGAGCCCAACACCAATCCAAGCTGCAACACATTAAGGGTAATGAGAAGTCGAAGAAGGACACGAGAAAGTGGTGTGAATACCATAAAATCCCTTGGCATGACACTGAAGAATGTATCTCCAAGCAGTTACTAGTGGTCGAGATGAAATATTTCGAGTCAGAGGCAGATTCTGACTCTGAATCAAATCCAGAAGGAAGGAAGAAGATTATTGATGTCTAACATATTGCCACTGTCACTACCACCAAATTCCATCCAAGTGAACCAAAAGGACCAAAGGAAGGGGAATTCCTCTTTCACTCACATATGTGGGTAAAAGGGGCTCTGCTTCATTTCATTGTCGACAGCGGTAGTCAAAAGAACCTAATCTTAGCAGAGGTGATCAAGCAACTGGACCTATCAATGACACCACACCCGCAACTCTACACCATCGGCTAGCTTTGCTAAGGAAGAGATCTACATGTCAGCCAATAGTGTCTTCTGCCCCACGACATCAAGCCCTTCAAAGATGAGGTATTGTGTGATATTGCTCCCCTTTAAGTTTGTGATGTTATTTTAGGATAACCATATTTGTGGAAGCGACATGATGTGTATGAGTCTAGACCTCATAGTGTTATTATTACTTTGGATATACAATTATACATGATACCATAGGTAGAACCGCCTACCGCTATTTCTTTAATCTATGCTAAGAAATGCAGTAAGGTCATTTCACAGACCGGAAAGTTCGTCTTCTTTATGATCGATGCTCACAGTAAGAAGCAGGTCATCGCCACATCTGTGGCCTCTACACAAAGCCTCTATTTGCAGCAAAAGCAAGTGGAGGGGATCACGGAAGAGTACAGAAACATATTCTCCTCACCCACCGGGGTACCAGCGCAATGTCAATTCAAGCATCTAATTGATCTAACCCACGGTACACCTCTGCCTAATAGACCAGTCTATCATCGCTCATTGATGGAAAATGAAGAAATCAAGCGTTAGATCCAAGAGCTGATTTAAAAGGGGCACATCAGACCCAACTCCTCCCTTTGCGAAAGCTTGATTGTACTGGTACAAAAGAAAGACAGGACCTAGTGGCTCTGCATTGAACACAGAGCATTAAACAAAATCACAGTCAAGAACCGGTACCCAATTCCTCAAATTGATTACCTTCTTGACCAACTCAAGGGGGAAAAGTTCTTCAACAATATTGACCTAAAGTTTGGCTACCACTAGGTTCCCATCGAACCGACTGATGTATGGAAGACAACTTTCAAATCTAAACAAGGTCTCTTTGAATGGATCATCATGCCCTTTGGCTTAACAAATGCACCAATCACTTTCATGAGGTTGATGGATGGTGTAATTAGACCATTCACCAAATATTTTGTGGTGGTATATATAGATGGCATCCTCATCTTTAGTAAAACTTGGGAGGAGCACATGCAGCATATTCAACAAGTTTTGAGCACTCTGTGGAAGCTTGAGCTATAAGCCAACTTGGAAAAATTCTCCTTTGGCATGAACAGGGTCCAATACTTGGGCTACATTGTTAATGAACATGGGGTACATGTGGATCCAACTAAGATCCAAGTTATCTGTGATTGGCCATCCCCGACCACACTAACCGATATTCTGAGCTCCTTTGGAATTGCCAACTTCTATCGATGGTTCGTGTTGGGATTTTTCCATATTGCATGGGCCCTAAACCAAGTCACCAAGGGCAGTGGCAGGGAAAATTTCACATCAGGGAAGGCACAACAATGAGCATTTGATGATCTGAAGCATCGCTTGTGCTCAAATCCAATACTCTCCTTACCCGATCTGAAAAAACCGTTTGAGATTGGGATTGATGCATCTGACTATGTTGTAGGTGCAGTTCTCACTCCACACGGTCATCCAGTAGCATACCATAGTGAGACACTCTAAGATACCGTTCGGAAATACCCCACCTATGCCAAGGAAATGTATTTCATTGTGCAAGCCTTCCATCAATGGAAACATTACATTCTGGGAAAGGAGATAATCCTCCACACTGATCACAAGCCTCTGCAGTTCATACAGACACAAGGGGAGTTGCAGAATGAACGCCATCAAAAGCGGTCCACATACCTGTAGGAGCTCCATCTCAACATCAAGAATAAGAAAGGGAGCACAAATCATGGCATTGACTACCTTAGCCAACCTCCCATGGTTTCACTCACCACCGTGCTCCATTCCTATGGCATGAGGCATCTAAGTGGCCCCAACTTTATCAGTGAGATCCTGACTTCACCACCACCTATCAGCTCTTGGGTACATGCGCGAATGTCACCAATTTTCACATTCAAGATGGACTATTATGCCATCTGGGCCATCTATGTGTTCCTACAACTGAGTGGTAAAAGATCATTTAGGAGGCTCACTACAGTCAGATGGCAGGATATTTTGGCGTGGAGAAAATTGTGGTCATTCTACAAAAACATTTTTATTGGAGAAAAATTTGACAGGACGTCAGCAAGTATATCAGATATTGCACTGCTTGTGTCATTTCCAAGTCAACCATCAAGAAGAAAGGTTTATACACCTTCCTTCCTACTCTTGAGAGGCCTTGGGAATTCATATCGATGGATTACATGTCTCGTCTTCCATCCACCAAGCAAGGCAATGATTGTGTATTTGTGGTGATTGATCGGTTTTTTATGGTCATTCTCACAGCCTGTAAGAAGAGCATCATAGCGGCAAATACTGCGAAGCTCTTCTTCGAATGAGTGTGGGTTCATTTTGGGATACCATAGACCATCATCTTCAATCGAGATAGTAGGTTACTCAATACATTTTGGTCGAATCTCTGGCCATTGTTGGACACCAAGCTCACTAAATCCACTACCTTACACCCTCAAACCGATGGCCAAACAGAGGTCGTAAATCAAATGATTGTGCACATCCTGCACATGTATAACTCTAAGCATATGTGTACATAGGATGAGAGTCTTCCCTATGTTTAGCACAACTACAATAGGGCTCTCCATAGCTCCACAGGCCATAGCCCCTTTCAGGTGGGCCTGGGATTCCAACCCTTGGGTCCCATTGATGTTGCACTACCTCTTGCAACCACACAAATAGATTCTTCCCATGTTCAATCCAAGGCCAACAAAGCCACCAGATTCATTGAGTGGATTCAGCACATCTGCCAACCGGTCCATGAGATTTTGCAAAAAGCCAATGATAAGTACAAGCAGTGCCAAGATCAACATCAGGTACCACACAAGTTTTAGGTGGGAGACAAGGTTTGGTTACATTTGCAGAAAGAACACCTTATAGGGTCCCATCGGAAGCTCTGTCCACTTCGATATGGGCCTTACACTATCACCAAGGTTGTGGGTGACATTTCTTTTGACTCAATACTCCCCCCTTCCTTGGCTTGCACCCATTGTTCAATGTGGACCTCCTCCAGCCATATTTTCCACCATTATTGGACACCTTGGAGATCGCAGAATAGTTGACATGAACAAAGCTCAACCCTGACTCCATGGAACATGCATCCACTGATCAGATAGTGGACACACAGCTCAAGGGAACTCTCCAGTAGAGGATCCAACTTTATTGGGTTGTCAAGGCAAGGCAGCTCCTATACCAAGGAAAGTGGTTCACCTGGATCCAAATTCAGCAGAAATTCCCTCATCTGATGGGGGCACTCAATGCAATGGAGACCATTTCTTCCTAAGGGGGGGGGACTGATTCAGGTGGATACTGGTGGCCACCCACCTATTCCAACTGGCTCCTCTTAACAGTTTTTAGTTCAACATGTTCTTCTGTAATTCTTTGTAATTATGGTTTTTACACTTCTGGGGTTGTTTGAAGCCCTACACATCTTTCAGGTGGAGATTGGTGGCCTCCCACCTAATTCAACTGGCTTATTTTGGAATTTTTCATGTCAGTACATCTTTATGTACTTCCAGGGCCGTTTTGGGGCCCTAAACAGTGCTTTTCTGGCTTGCCACAGTCAATATGTAGATGGAGTCATAGTTTGATGGCATAATGTGTAGTTCCCTAAAAGAGCTTTCCAACGGGATATCACACGCCTAAAACGAAGGTTGTATGCAAAAGCTACGACCCCGGGAAGTTGAAGTACCAACTTACCCATCGGGGCCCACATAACTTTTGGTGTTTCATCTCCTAGAGTTAGGTTTTTGGATGTCTAGGTTTTTGGCATTCATGAGTAATGTTGAAAAGGCATATGGAGCCTCATTTTAATCATTATGCTCAGACGAATGCACGTAGCAGCCACATCTCTTCTCAGAGATAGCTACCACCATTTGTGCAAGTTGTTTTCAGTTCTGCAGTTTTACAGTTTCATCCTATTTTATTTATTCAATAGAAGTTATTGTTCACTAGATATATGTTGTTTTTCTCCATATCTTTGTGTTATTGTATTCAATCTGTTATTCATTTCATTCCGCTCATAAATTTGGATCAACTATTTTACTTGTCTGTCTTGCAGTTTGCGATGTATTTTATTATTTACAATGTTCGAAGTATTATATTTCCTAGGTACACCGACCTCTTTTATTTGTTCAAACATTCTGACCTTTCATCAAATAAACAAAATACATTGTTAATATGGAGACTCAAAACTGGGGTATTAGAATATCTACTTATACTTCTTCCTCAGATACCATGTTGCATAGCAAAGAAACTCCAATAACGATGTGTCCACATAAAAGAGGCACATCACAAATTATTCATTCATTCAAATATAGCCTCTCCAACACAACATTGATCTTGGGTTGTCATTTCTTCATTATTAGATCCCCCAGATCACTTGGTATTGTCTAGTTAATATATAATTATCACCATCTTTGTGTCTAGTGCAAGAGTTCTTCTAATATATTGATAATGCTATTGTAGGATCTTTGTAAAACCATCATAGTCAGAATCACATTCTTTTGTATGTTATGCATTTTACAGCTTCTCTTGCAAAATCACTAGCCAAGATTTTCATATGCTATGAATGTTGGCTTTTTGAAAACCAATATGTTGTAGCGAGGGTAGATAAAATGAGGGACACTAGACATATTTTACACATGAAAACTATTATCGTATTCTCTTAATTCAATGAAGCATTACACACATATAAATACATTAGCGATAGAATGACTATCTTAGCTATGCAATCCATTTGTTGAGAGAATCTCTCAACCACGCACCTAAATAGGATCTAAGATATATCCTAGATCTAACAAAACCCTAAATCACCCATGTAGAGATAATCTCTACATTACAATTAGCAAACCACCGTCTTAATAATTTGATGATGAATATATCATATTAAATACATAAGACAAGTAGAAGTTAATCACTCCAACACCCTCCCTTAACTAGTACTTTTCTTGATCTCTATCTGGTACGGTCTTAATCAACATCCCTTAAGTATTTTGAAATATTCGAGGCTACTGCCTCCATCAAACTACCTTTTAACCTTAGTAAGGGTATATCTCTTTATTTAGATTCTCGAGTTCCAGTCCCAAACTCACTAGTAGACCACTCTCATGTATCAACAATTAATGAGGCATCATTCCTTAGATCCACAACTCCTTCCTTCATAATGAAGCTTTTTTGCACTCAAGCGTTTCTTTCGTCTGCACCTTGAGGTCCTTGATGAGATCGTAGCTGAACATCGACAAGATTTCGATCACGGCTCTGTAGAGACCACGGTTTCCCTCGTCAATATTTTCTAACTTCAAACCCCAGGAAACCGTAGTATTCTGCATCCCACGGCTTCCATATTGTCCAACAGTGAGCACAGTTCGAGTCGCATTGTCGTCACGAACAGATTTACAACACAAAGCCATAAAATATCAACAAAATGAACAGTACCAAATATTCTCGTATTTTCTTAACTTCTTCTATTAAAATATCTTTAAACTTCTACTTAATTATGCTTCGAATATCAAATCATTCAATTGCTTCCAGCACAAAATTCCATGGCCTGCAAATTCATTCATTGACTTCACGACAATTTTAATCTAATCTAATGGATAATAAGATTGGGTGTTGTCTAATTGTTTTACAAAATGATTTTTTTAATCAAAATTTAGTGATATAAATTTGCATGAAATTACTGTTTTTTATTATTTAAAATATAAAAATAGATTCAATATACTAAAATAACCCTAGAAAATTCAAATTATACTCAAATTTGTATATGTAACAATTTCTCACCAAACTCACTAATCTCAAACAAATGTAACAAAAATATCAACCAAAAAAATTCAATTTTTAAGATTTAGTTATAATAATTAATAGGACTAAATACTAATATCCTAGAATAGCCAATCTCCATATGGGTAATAGACTCGCTCTTACCTTTTCCCACTCTAGTTCTGGTATATCAAAATCAAAGATGACTAAGTTTATGAAATAAGTTTTTAAAAAGATAAATAAATTAAAATAACATAAGTTTTTAAAAAGATAAATAAATTAAAATATTCGGATATATCAGATTTGATATGGGCTCTCTTTGACGTAGAGTTCAATCACAAGTTTTAAAAATAAATAATTATTTTAAGTTATGGTAGTGTTTATTGGTTTCAACCAAAACAGGTTTTATATCAAAGCAATCAACCCTTCAATTTTACATTGACATTGAACGTTGTATTATTTGAAAATTCACGAATGAAAGGAAATTGGTAGCTCTAGTGTTATCTCATGCAACTCCGCAAGTTGACCCGTCGCAAGTGCCATGCACGATTGACGAAAATCGGTGAGTCTAATATTGTGTCATGTAACTTAACATGTTGACCCGTTGCACATTGAAACAACACATTGTAGGTTTGCATAGTTCCATAATTCAACAAATTGGCTCACCAAATA